>JAKKZJ010000022.1:9043026-9056745 GCA_033441845.1 Pangasius mekongensis
ACAATGATGGAGTTTTTGTGATTTTGCCTTTATACACCACCACAATGGATTTGAAATAGAACAATCAAGATCGAAGTTAAAACCTGTTAAAATGGCAGGTTTCTGGGATTAAAAAAAACGACAAAACAAATAAATCCTGTCAGACCTTTATTGACAAATTGTAACAGAAAGAATCATTTTTGGGAAAAAAAGAAAAATAAATACTGCATAATAACCTGGTTGCATAAGTGTGCACATCCCTATACTAATGCTTAGTTGAAGCACCTTTAGATTTTATTATGGCATTCAGTCTTTTTGGGTAAGAGTCAGTCAAAAATATTGACTTCACAATATTTTGCCATTGTTCCTTGCAAAAGCATTCTCTGAAAAATTGGCTGGGCATCTTCTGTGCACAGCCCACTTCAGGTCACCACACAGATTTTTGATTGAATTTAGATCTGGTTAGGCCATTCCAAAACGTTGATCTTGTATTGGTGAAGCCATTCCTTTGTTGATTTGTGCTTCAGGTCGTTGTCATGCTGAAAGGTGAAATTCCTCTTCATTTTAAGTGTTTTAGAAGAAGCCTTAAGTTTTTGCACCAAAATTGACTGATATTTGGAGCTATTCATTATTTCATGCACCCTGATTAAAGCCCCAGTTCTAGCTGAAGAAAAGCAGCCCCAAAGCATGATGCTACCACCACCATGATGCACTGTGGATATGGTGTTCTTTTGGTGATGTGCTTTTTTTTGACAAACGTACCTTTTGTAATTTTGGAATTACTATAATTTTGGAATTGGTCTCATCAGACCATAGCATATTTTGCCACATGATTTGGGGTGATTTAATGGGACTTGGATGTTTTTTGTAAAAAAGGGCTTTCGTCTAGACACCCTACCCCATACTCCAGATGTGAAGAATATGAGAGATTGTTGTCACATGCAGAGAGTAATCAGTACTTGTCAGATATTCCTGCAGCTCTTTTAATGTTGCCATTGGTCTCTTGGCAGCCTCCCTGAGGGACATCCTGTTCTTGGTATTGTCACCGTGGTGCTCCATTTTCTCCACTTGCTGATGGCCTTCACAGTGTTCCATGGTACATGTAATGTTTTGGAAATTTTTTTGTACCCCTTTCCTGATCAATTTCTTTCGACAGTGAGACCCTGTACAGGCTTTGTCAGTTCTTTGCAGACCATGGCTTTAGCAGTCAGATGAAACCAAGATGATGTCAAGAATATTCTACAGAAACAGCTGGTCTTTATTTGGGGTTCATAATTTCATTGATGACAGCTGTATGATAATTACTTTTGATCATGAGATTGAATGTGATTGGTTCCTTCTGAACACAGCCCCATCCCCAATTATAAAAGGGTGTGTACACGTATGCAACAAGGTTATTGTAACTTTTTTATTTTTCCTATATATATATATATATATATATATATATACACACATACATATACTTACATACAATGGGGTCCAAAACCACTAGTGAAAATGCTTCTATTTTGCATTCTTTTCTAATTTAAGTGTTGGTCTCTTCAGTTCTAAATCTTTGTTCTACCATTTTCTGTAGGCCAGATTGAGGTGAATATGACTGTATTTGGTATATGTAATGTCACATACTCAGGTAACCAGAATTAGTAGTAATAGAAGTAACAGAAACAAAAGTGATTTCTTTCCTGCTAACTCAGCCTCTTGATAGATATTGCATCTAGCTAGCACTGATTGCATTTTGCATACACTATTTTAGTATAGTAGTATATACATGATAATAGCGAGTAGGTTTTTAAAGGTTGTTAAAGGAAATTATGGATAACCACAGTCTTCAGCATTTGCCCTTGATGTGTATGCCTATAAGGTAGACGTCTGGTTAATTAGACTGTACCTACCATCTGTCTGATCAGAGTACATTTTTCCAGAAGCGTTCTGATTTGTCTGAATGCTTTTAGATATGCTTCTCTGTGAATTTTGTGTGAGGTGTAGGAACAGAGATGATTGCAGTGCAGTTCACTGTTCATTGCAGTGCAGGTTATTGTGCAGGTTATTGTTCTCTGTGTATCTGTTGTTCCTGCTGCTTTCAGGTCATCCTGCAACTCTTTTCAAGTGACTACTGGTTTCTCTCTTACCTTTCTTATCATTAGTCTGAGAGTTCTATTAACTTTCCAGTTGCATATTATTGAACCATTTTTAAAAATATAATGCCTGAATACTTTTTCCCCTATCAATTTTTAACTTATCTTTTTTATGCTTATGAATACATACTCTTTTTTTTTTTACAGTGTTATCAAATGCCCATCTAAATACAATGCATATTGTTTACGATAACTGGAGGCACTCCTTTACGTGCATACAGGTATGCAGTTTCTTTGCAATGTCAGAAAGTGTGGACTCCACCCTTAGTGAGATGTTGAAAATAATGACCATTTAAAATGCTCTTCAGTAATGTCACCACTGTTATTGTTACACAAACGTGTATGTAAGTAGATCTAATATGGTCTATAGCAGACAAGTTAGATTAGTGTGATTAGCTAGGGCTTTTGCAGGAATTAGTGTAGAATCATGTAGTTTAGCACAGAGAGTTTTAAGGCTTGTGTCTGTGGTTGTATTCAGTGTGAGTGACCCACTGGTGTGATCTCTCATAAAATCAGATAAGAAAATATATATTGTCTTACTCTTTATCTAATGGCATCTACTGGCTTGTTCCAAACGATATCTCATTGTAGTTGTACAGTGACTATAAAGGTAGTAAAATAAATCTTATCTATTGTGAAATGATCTCCATTTTTTTTCTGAAAGATATTTACTTCAGAAGTCAGCCTGAACAGTTTAGTCTTGTATATAAATGTGATTTATATGGGTCCATGAGAAAAACTGAGTGGTCAATATGGCACATATCTATATGTCTCTGTAGTGCCCTTGGTATGGTTGTGTTTGTGTGTGTGCACATGTGTGTATAAGTATCTTTCTCTCCTTGTGTGGATCTAGATATGTCAGTGTCCCTGAACTCCAGTAGAGTTTATAGTGGGGGACAACATAGTAGAGCATGAGGGAGGCCCTCAGCAGCAGTGGCTGTCATTAACACTGTCTCTTGAGTGCTCTGCTGGCCCTGCTTACTTCACTTCTAATGACTCTTTTGCCTTCTCCTCTTTACTAATGAAGGCTCAGGTAGAGTGTGGTGCTACCGAATGAAAGGCCATTAATGGCTGTTAAGGTTTTGTTTTCATGTTTTTCATTCACTTGGCTCCCCCGACATCTTGGCTTGTCACACAGAGTTTTCCAATGGGATCGCCTCATCTCTCTGCGTGCAAGAAATGTCTGAGAGGAGTGAAGCATGTCCCTCTTGCCCTCCTTGATGTTACTAGCAAACAAAAACTGCCCTTTCACCATGTCTTTGCATTTTTCGCAGTGCAGGTTGCTAGTGCCAGGGTGAGGTTTCTGCAAAGGAAGTATTTAATAGAATTAGTCTTAGTGTGAGACTTACTGTCATCATCTGTTTACATATTTGAAATATGATTGTTACATAATCACCTAATTGCAATTTGAGCTGATCATAATTATATGAGCTGATCATGATTGATTATTCCACAATCACATGTTTTCATAAAAATATACAACATGTTGATTGTCAATGCTTAGGCAAATGAAATGTCCTTTTTCACAGAGTTCAATGACATAATCAAATCAGCCACAGCATCATATGTTAATCATAATCAATGGCTTTCTATGAACTATTTGAACTATAGAGCTCTATTATGACTATTGTTTTGACAATAACTAAGCCATGTTCTCTTTTTTGGCATGTTTTGGACTAATGAATTTCACCTGGAGACAGTGCCAAAAAGTGAAAGTGTGGGCTACATTAGTTTGATATGGGGTGTAATAGTTTTATAGGATTTTCCTCTTTAACTCTAACCTGAGAGTTCTTGAATATTAACCTGTACTATAAAACTATTATATTAAATTTATATTTAAACTATAAATATACATGTATTTTTGCATGAAGATATTAATATCATCTAAATTCATTCATTAATTTATAAATAACCTTTAACAGAAATCTAGATATTAACTGCTTGATAGTAAGTATAATAGAGACAGTAAAGGGTGAGAAGTTTTTTTGGGGGGTGTGGTACATTCTCTTGTTGGTTTGTTTTCTTTCTTTGTAGCCATTTGTTTTGCTGTATTGTGGTGATTATATGATAGGACCTCACTTGGGGCCTAATTACCGTATAGCTGTCTTTACTCTCCAAGGAAGCGATACGGGAAAAACAAGTCTTGTTCTGAAAGGCCCCATCCTCCCCTGTGTTTCCCCTCCCTCACTCTTTTCCTGTGTGTTTGTTTCCCTTGCGGGACTCCACTGAGGAGTTTAAAGATGAGTTTTGTTTGAATTTTGGATAAAATGCACTACTTCAGTTATTTATCTCTATTTAACTTTAGGATGCTTTGTCAACCATTTAGCTTATACAGAATAACTATTTAAGCTTAAATTAGACAGTCTCAGGATTGCATTGATATTAGCAGATGTTTTAAATTACTCTGTAGGATATGATGAGCAATTATTGCTGATGGAGAAAAGGATACATTTATTTTTTTCTTTTATGTAATATTTTACCTTCTTCACTGACATACAAACATTTTTAATTTAATTTTGGTTGGAAAAGTAATGTTTAGAAAAATAAAATGTTTTTTTTACTGACCCAATAATGCGAAAGTTAAAAATAAACATCTAAGACAAAATCTGTATAAAAAATTAGAGTGCCTAAGTCTTTTGCACAGTACTGTGTAAGCAGATGCAAACATGAACATTTTTGGTATGTTTGTATTTCATCTTATATGCACCATGAGCACTTTTTATTTGTCCTGCTTCATGCATTACTCTTTCTTTCTCTTCGAAATTTATATGTATATGCCTCTGTTATAATATGCCTATATTATAAGAAAATATCCACACCAAGTGTATTGCATTGGTCCAAGAAGTAGCTTTTCTTTTTCTTGTGTTTCACTTTTCTTGGTTTAACTTGATTTTTTTCTATTTCCTTTTTGCTTGATAATATTTTCAGTGTGATGCAAAGAATGTCCACAAACCTAAGTCAGTAAATAGGAAAATAACACATTTTGTTGCAATAAAGTAAATGACATGACTTTTCCCCCTCTCTTTTCACAGGAGTTTTTTGAGCACGCAAAACAACTTTGGGATGATGAAGGCGTGAAGGCCTGCTTTGAACGGTCCAACGAGTACCAGCTTATCGACTGTGCCCAATAGTGAGTACTTCCTCCTCTTCTGTGACCTTTATTTGTATAAGTTGTACACACTGGACATGACTGAAATTAATCAAATCAATAAACATTTTCTTTATCTCAGCATGGTTTTGCTTTGTACATCCTGAAATGGCAGTAAATCTTTCATGGCATTGTAAGAATCACAAATAAACAGATAAGAAATACAGTATATGTGATTTTTAATGATCGTTACTGTATATACAGTGGATCAATGGTTTTAAATGAAGAAGAAGGTACATATGTATGTTTACATGGAGCATTAGAGTTGTAGCAGTGAATCACAGTTTGACAGAAGGTGTGTAGGGAAACTTTACAGTATTCAGTCGTAAAAAACTGCATGTCTACTGCATGCAGTGCAAATATCTCCCTTGCTATCCTCATCATTGCCTCGCTGCTTGATGGACATGTCTGTCGAAAAAAAGGGATGTGAATGAACCTGTCAGTCATGAAATCGTGGCTTTCAGACAAATTGTCTTCTCATTCTAGTAGGCTGCTCTTTGTAAACTTTGTTCAAAAAAGCCATTCTGAGTGAAATATTGAATATGAATTATGGTAGGCTTATGAAGTTAAAGCATTCCTTATTTATTTTTGTCTATTACAGTGGCATCCAGTGACATGCATTCCCACTGAAATGTGCTATTAAAAAAAAAAAAGTAGTCATCTATAAATACAGAGTTGATGCTCAAGATTAGTGGCAATGTGCATCAGAGGAAAAAGAGGGTTGTGGCAGCTGTTGTACTGTATATGGAAACTTTCTTTCTAGAGACTTTCTGCCTTGCAGTATTTCTTTTATTTTTGTGTTTGTATTCATTAAGTGTTGGGTCATAGAGGATGGGAAAACCAGTTGTTAATTTTTTGTCCATGTTGTTCAGATGGAACTATATGTAGGCAGTACAATGTGAATGAATGCGGTTGCATACAGACAATGGAAAGATGTCTTCTGTCCTGTTGGTCACCGCTATGTGGCTGCTGCTTGTAATTTGCATATAGTGAAACCACCTCAACTTTTTTCGGCACATCGTGTTTGAAGTTCTCACCACTCACTATCCCATAATCCCTCACACATTTTTTTCAGCTACTTCTCGCTGGAAAAGAATGGGAGTGAAATTTCAGGTGACAGATTTGCATACAGTGGACACATAAAGTCACACAAAGCATATTCAGATTAATTTAAGTAAGAATCTTTGGATCAGTGTTCATATTCCTTACACGCTTGATGACTAACTTATTGATTACCTGAATTGATTATCTGAAAGGAGAATAAAAGACTCTTGTCCAAAACTATGATATAACAGCAATGCAATTAACTTTTATTTTAACCTCCACATCATCAGAGGTTCATCCTGTATAATTCAAATAATGTGAATTAAGATGAATAAATGAATAATAAGCTGAGATATTGAGTTAAGTTACCCAATATATATCTTATCTTAATTATTTGATGTTCATTATGATTATATGCAGTATGTATGAAAAATACACAAAATCTATTCAGATGTTGTGGATCCCCTCAATGCGTGTGTGCGTGTGCGTACACACGTATGGGAATGCAAATACTGTATGATGGAGGGAAAACAACAGGGAATTGTTCTTGACAGGTAGGAGTAAGTCAGAGCATCTCAGCTTGTGTTGTTAGGTGGTGCCACTCTAGCAGTGTTTTCTTCTAGCGGAGAGTGAAGCAACAGTTGTATCATAACCTGTTGTCCCTGGGGTTGTGTTACCTGTGTTCCCACAGACGAGTCAATCTCACACCTCATAATGCACTGCTATCTTATTAAGATCAGTTTGTGTGATCCATAATGCATATGTCTGCCTACAAATAGGTGTTGTACATCAGTCTACTTTCATTACATATTTTGAGATGCTTTTCCTCTCTCACCCAATTCTGGAAACCTGCCAAAAATTAAGGTAGCATGGAAAATTAGTCTTTTAGCAGAACACCAATCCTATTCTGAAGATATATTCCAGTTTTCCAGCTAACTGTTTTAGAAAATGAGTCAAACTAATTGAGAGAACTTACCTAATTATCTATTTTTCACTATCTTACACTATAACCATGCTTAGAGGCTTTGTATCTAAGAAATATAGAAGGTGTGTTAGCTTCAGCCTATGTGCTACTGTACACCGATCAGCCATAACATTAAAACCATCTGTCTAATATTGTGTAGGTCCCCCTTGCACTGCCAAAATAGCTCTGACTTTTCGAGGCATGGACTCCACAAGACCTCTGACGGTTTGCTGTGGTATCTGGTACCAAGACGTTAACAGCTGATCCTTTAAGTCTTGTACGTTGCAAGGTGGGGCCTCCGTGGATCGGACTTGTTTGTCCAGCACATCCCACAGATGCTCGAGCGGATTGAGATCTGGGGAATTTGGAGGCCAAGTCAACACCTTGAACTCATTATCATGTTCCTCAAACCATTCCTGAACAACTTTTGCTGTGTTGCATTATGCTTCTGAAAGAGGCCACTGCTATTAGTGAATACCGTTGCCATGAAGGGGTGTACTTGGCTGCAACAGTGTTTAGGTAGGTGGTAAGTGTCAAAATAACATCCCTATGAATGCCAGGGCCCAGGGTTTCCCAGCAGAACATTGTCCAGAGCATCACACTGCCTCTGCCGGCTGGCCTTCTTCCTATAGTGCATCCTGGTGCCATCTCTTCCCTAGATAAGCGACGCACACATGCCTGGCTGTCCACCTTCTTCCATCGTTTCATGGTCCGGTTCTGATGCTCATGTTTTTCAGCAATTTGCGCTACAGTAGCTCTTCTGTGGGATCGGACCAGACGGGCTAGCCTTCACTCCCCATGCATATCAGAGTTGCCGGTTCACTGGTTGTTCTTCCTTGGACCACTTTTGGTGGGTACTAACCACTGCATACTGGGAACACCCCACAAGAGCTGCTGTTTTGGAGATGGTCTGACCCAGTTGTCCAGCCATCACAATTTGGCCTTTGTCAAAGACGCTCAGTTCCTTACGCTTGCCTATTTTTCCTGTTTTCAACATGTCAGCTTAGAGAACTGACTGTTCACTTGCTGCCTAATATATCCCACTCCTTGACAGGTGCCATTGTAACAAGATAATCAATGTTATTCACTTCATCTGTCAGTGGTTTTAATGTTATGGCTGATCAGTGTATGTCAGACATTATTCTACAATTGGAGTCTTTGAGAAGATACTGTGTATATGCCAAGCTATATTGAAGGAAGTTGGTAAAAATTTTAGCTTTGGCTAAATCAAGATAGGCTGTGTAATCTAGAGCAGTGTTTGCTAGTCAGTGTACTATAGAGATTTGTGTTTTTATGTTCAATTTTCTTTATTTTTCAAAGATCTTTAACTGTTAAGGAAATGAAAAGGGAAAACAAGAAAAATAATATGCATTACAGAGCCTGTGCAAAAATTCAGGAATGTCTAAAAGAATGGCTCCACCATGACCCTGACCATGATAAACGCTTAGTAAAGATGAATGAATGAATATCTTAACTCTATATTCCACCGACAACAGAATTTACATACATCTAAAATGTGTATTTAAAAATTTCCTGATTTCATTTTTCATTCCTGATTTCAGATTTCATTCAGGCAATTTGAGAATGGGATTATTGTACTATAATCAATAAATACAGTTAGATTGTAAATTAACATTTTATGACCAAATTATGATTTTGAAGACTTTTGTTTATTTGACTGATAAATGATGGGATATTTTAGCTTAGTTGTAATCTAAGTAGGCTCATGAGGGCTATAGTGATTAGAGCACTTGGTTCACAACTGAGTTGTTGTTTGTTTATATCCCTCCCAGGGGGGACTCGCTTACATCAGATCTGATGATGTTTGTCCCTGAGAATCAGATGTAAAGGGAACAAAAGTGCAGCAATGAAGCCTCATTAATAGACTTCATGAGCATATTGGTTGAGATGAATATTGTAAAATGTTCGTACATTAACAACACTACTACAAAGTAATTGTATTTTGATGTGTACGTGAGTATCATGATAGGTGAATTGTACTGTACTATAAATTAATTCTAGTCCTATTACTCTATGAAAAAAAAACAAAAAAACATACTTTTTGGCTACTAATTCAGCCAGTCTCATTTCTGTGCATACTAACTTTATTAACTATAAAACATCTAGTTAATACCCATACAAATTTCTATTAATACCATAGTCATTACTAGTCAGAGACTGCCTAATAGTCTTGCTTGCTCTTCATACATACAAATTATTTTAATGAAAAAATAATGGAAAAAAAGATAACCCCACTCCTAAGCTTTTAGCTACCATGTTCCACAGGGAACATGCAAGTAATATAAGAAGAGTTAAGAATGTGTTCTTAAAAAGTTTTTCTCCCCATCCCACCATCACTCCCTACACCGCAATGACATCTAAATGTTTAAATATACAGGCTGTTTTCAGCTTGCCTGTTGGAGTTGTGTGAACTAAAAAAGCTGAACTAAAATATTTTTCAGTCAAGCTTGCTTGTGTCATTAAATGGCCAGACCTAGAACTTAAATTTTTGTAGTGTAATAAATTTCTGAAACCTGGACATAAACACTGCCTGATTATTTCAAGCTGCTGTGTCAAAGAACATGGCAATATCAATATTGAACTAGCCCACAGGCACTCAATAGTGACCAATACAGGATATTAATGCACTCTCTCCCCCTCACTTGCTAACTCTCTCTGTGTCTCTTAGGGCTATGAATATGTCTGTGTTTGAATTGATTGAGTGCTATATCTGGCAACACATTCCAGGCTATTGGAACATGCAGAGTACAAAGTTAAATGTGCTCTAATGCAATAGAAAAAACATAGTCTGCTTGTTAGTGAGCTACATTTTTATTCACACAATTCATGTTTGATCATGTCAGTAGTTGGCTTTCTTTATGTCTCTTCAGATGCTTAAGAAGCTTCCTGATTTCCTGGTTGACCTCTTGCTTTTACTTGCTTCTATAACTTGGATAACTGCATACAATTTTTCAAGCATAAATATTGCAATATAATTGTGAAACCTTTGAAAGTTTGATTCAAGTATTTCTTTCCAACCTTCTGAATAATAGTACAGCACAAAACTCTGTTTCTTTCTCCAGCTCCCTTCAGTAGGAAGTATTGTAGATTGTAAAGACTGATAAGGGCCTGGTCCTGCTCACCCTGACTACAGAGAGCACAGTGTTCTCCAGACTGTGAGGCACAAAATAAACACATAGCTAGCTGCCATAGATACACACAAACTAGAGGTGCAGAGGACAGACCTGTTTGAATAGATTGGAATTTGTAGAGGGAGAATTTCAATAATTAAAAAGTTCCCTAAATTGTACACAAATGTTGTATGTGTGAAGTAATGCAAAGTCAATAAAAAATGGCATTAATGTGCATTAATTCTAAACTTACAAACAGTAACAGTGAATCACATTAGCCACTGCATTCAATATCTACATTGATAACAGCAGTGTGTGTACTTTACCTTTCTCACAAGGCACGTTAAGTGGAAATGTCCATTCATACATCAGTGTAGCATTAGAAAAATTATACCAATATGCAATCAATCAGTCAGTTTTATCTATCTATCGTTCTGTCTAGCTATAGAGTTACAAAAATGGCTCCAATGCTGAGGAGGCATTTTATTGGCATAGTTTGGGTACACTAGTCTCTTGGTGTTGCTCTGGCTAATCACCTTTAACTAATGTTGGAACATTTCTATGCTATTAGGAGTGGTCGCTTCCAGGCTGACAAAGCCATAGCTTAAACCAGAAACCATTCTGCATTCTCCTGCCTTTACAGTCCCTCAATCCTTCTCCCCAGTCCCCATATCACCATCAGTTGAAGGCATGATCTGCACTCACAATTACCATTTGGATCTCAGTGGCTCTACTTTAAAGCTGTTGTGCTGGTCTAGAAATGTATCTGGAAAACTGATCTGGAAAAATATGAGAATTTAAAAAAAAACAGTTAAAAAAATGGTATGTATATTGAAATTCTCTTGTCAAGTAAGCCCCAAGACACGAAAATTTTAAATAAATAAAGTTACTTCATTCATCTTCAGTAACTACTTTGTCCTGGTCAGGGTCATGGTGGATCCAGAGCCTATCCAGGTAACAGTGTTCACAAGGTGGGAGAATCCAGCCTGGATGGGACGCCAGTCCATCGCAGGGCACCATTCGCATGCACATTCACACCAAGAGGCAATTTAGCGTAACCAATCTGCCTACCAGCATGTTTTTGGACAGTGGAAGGAAAAACAGAAGAAACCCATGTGAACATGGGGAGAACATGTAATACGCCATACAGACAGTAACCTGAGCTCAGGATCAATCCCTGGAGCTATGAGGTGGCAATGCTACCTGTGGGTACACTCTGCCACCGTGCTGCCCGCAATAAAATTAACGTCCCTTCTAAATATTTTTTAAAAATAGTACTAGTCAAGATCATTTAAAAACCCTGAATTTCTATTTATGAGAAAACTATAAGAACCTTCCCAAGTTTGAGCAATGGATTTTCTGGTTTCCAGTTTGAATCTGCCTTTCAGTGAGAGATCAAATGATATAAAAAGTTTCACTTAATACGGCCATTGTGAACATTTCAAGGAGTCAAATTATTTGCAGAGCCTGTTGGAATCAGACGTCCCTTAGTTTACCAGCCACACAGTCCATCCCACACATACGAAAACAACGAGGTCTGTGTATGTAAGCTACTGATTTGTGGCACATATAAAGGAAGAAGAAGAGGGACAAGCAATGGGGTAGAGAATGGGACGTGGCTACACACAGAGACCCACTTGAGTCATCTGAAGCAGTGGAAAAAGTGAGCATCTACTTCAGGTTGAATTTAGGATGTCTCTCCCTCTCCCTTTGCCTTCCTCTTCATTTCTCTCTGTCTCTCCTTTCCTCCTCCTGTAAGCATATGTAAACTAGCTGTTGTGCTGGGCTAGACTGTTGCTAATTTTAGTACCTCTTTGTGGAGCTCTACCCAGTCTTCGATCACATGGTCTTGGTCCAATCAAAGGGAGAATCCGGCCAATGGCCAGTAAACAAAGGAAGGTCAGCAGCAGAAGGTACAGAAAGAGAAGAGAGGGTTAGAGAAAGCGAGTGAAAAAGTGAAAGACTGAGTCAACACATAGGTGCATTTTTGTTTTTGTACTAGCTACGGGCTTGTAACCACTTATTTGTTCATATGTGAGTCTTCTGTTTACATGAAGATGCACAGCCACACACATACTGACACACACACACCATTGAAAGGGCTGGCTCTGAGAGAAAATGTCACACACCTCAAAATATTGCTTACAGATGTAATATAAATGTAACTTACAAATGTACCATGTGCTACATGTATCGTATGAGTTCAATCCTGATTAAATGAACTGCACATCCATAAGGTAATACTTTCCTATTGAACAGCTGGCAGCTGACTGTACGTTCAAACCCACACATACGAATACCCACACTTGAGGCATTTCATCGCTATCTAAAATGTCTTAGGCAACATGTGTGATATGTGAATTTCTGTGTGTATTGACAGCTTCTCAGAATGATGGTTCAGTTGAGGAGATAAGAAGTCAGAATAAAGGAAACTAAACTTATACTTAGATGCAGTTATATGTTTATATGTAAGATTGCACTGAGTTGCCAGGTTTTAGGGATATTATATATTTATTGGATGTACTTTATCAACAAGCAGCTTTCTCGAATACTGGTCATGCGTATCTTTACAACGAAACGCAAGTCACATGCTGTCTGAAGTACTGATTTATGTAGCGCACTTATAAGGGTTCCTCAAACCAGATGCTGTCTGTGCAAGTTTGTGTAACGACTGCTGTCTTGCCCAGTTAGAAAGAGGAAGAGGAGGAGCCCTATCTATCGACCTGCCAGTCAGAGTTACCATGGTGATCCAGCTGTGGGCCCTAACTGCATGGTCTTTTTTCTTTTTCTATCTATATCTTTCTATCCCATATTCTGTTTCTCTTTCTTCTTCTTCTTCTTTCGGCTTTTCTCTTCAGGGGTCGCCACAGCGAATCATCACTCTCCACCTGTCCCTATCTTCTGCATCCTCATATATTCTGTTTCTCTTTAACTTCTCTTATACCTCTGTCTACATTTTGTTCACAGTTGGCTTAGTGAGCATAGATTGTAGCAGATACTGTATCTAATATCTCAGCCCTGGCACAGGAAGAGCCATTTATAGTCTATGAGCAGTCTGCTTGCATCCTGCCTCCCTCTCTTTCTCTCTCTCCCTCTCTCTCTTTCTCTCACACACACACACACGTATGTGTATGTGTATACATATGTGTGTGTGTGTATGTATGAATGTATGTATGTATGTATGTGTGTGTGTGTGTGTGTAATATAAATACATATATATATATATATATATATATATAAAATTATACAGTCAGGTCCATAAATATTGGGACATTGACACAATTCTAACATTTTTGGCTCTATACACCACCACAATGG
>JAKKZJ010000022.1:9167230-9185665 GCA_033441845.1 Pangasius mekongensis
AAACGTCATAATTCTAAGAATTTTCTTAGAATTTCGTCATTAGGAGCAACTTTTAGGCTTAGGAAGCTTTGTGAATAAGGGCCCAGTAGTTCACAAAAGGCACAGTAATCCAAAAAAGCAAGGCAGAGACTTACATACAGCAAGGTGCAAGGCAAAGCCTAACACAGGAAGGGCAACTTAAATACACAGGCTAAACAAGAAACAGGTGAGACACATTAACTAGTGATAGGCCAAATAGAAAGTCCTCAGAGGCTTTCAAAAGGCAGAATACAGTCCATGACCTGACGCAAAGAAATTGAACAGTTCATTGGGACTGCTTTAAAAAGTTCCTGCAACACGCATGTGCTGGCAGACCCACACACACATTAACAAGATAGCTGATATAATGCCAATGAAAAGATGAGAACAAATCAAGAGCAGCCTCCACTTCAATGACAACACTTTAGACCTCAGCAGTGATGACCCAAAACGAGATCCACTCTTCAAAATAAGACCTTTCCTCAATTTTGCTGTAGAGCAAATGAAACGCATTCCGATGCATGAACACCTAAGTGTGGATGAGCAAATAATTCCATAAAAAGGAAAAAGTCAATTGAAGCAGCATATCCCCAGCAAGCTCCATAAGTGGGGGTACAACATGAACATGCTTTGTGACTCAAAAGGCAGGATACTACCAGTCAGCGGAATGCCTGACCTGCGAGCCAGCAGCAACATAGTCCTACATCTGGCATCCATCATACCCCCACATCAGAATTTCAAGCTGTACCATGACAATTGGTTCATAGGCATAGGCGTTGAAAATGAAATGGCAAAGAGAGGGATCTACTGCCTTGGCACAAAAAGCTGTGCCAAAACCAAAGCTGGTGTTTGAGAACCAACAGATTGAAAGGGTGCACACTGAAAACCGATAAGGAAATGAAAAAGGTTGGATGGGGCACTTTTGATGAGAAGGTAGCCATATGTGAAAATTTGCAAATAATCACCAGCAAATGGCAAGAAAGCCACAATGTCACCCTTCTGAGCACATTCACTGGAGCCTACCCAGCTTCTACTTTGCAATGCTGGGACAGGAGGACAAATCAGATCATCAATGTGAAATGTCCATCATCTGTCACGATGTATAATAAAAACATGGGAGGTTTGATCTGATACACTACTTGCATGCATTGTACCGAACAAATATTCGGTAACAGAAATGGTACATTAGCATTTTCTTTCACATCTTAGATGCACTGTGTGTAAATGCATGGCTGCTGTACTGTAGGGACAATGATTCCTGTCCTCAACAAAGTGAGGAACTCAGCCTAAGTGAGTTCAAAACAGCAGTTGCAGATGTCCTCTGTATGCGAGGCACAGGCAAAGTGAAACATGGCCGACCCAGCTCTGGAGAGTCAGTGTAAAAGAAGAAACAAAGAAGAGAATCCATACCACAACCAGAGTTCAGGAAAGGTGCCATTGCCCATTGGTCTCACTACACTGACAAGCAGGGATGCTGCAAAAATAATGACTGCACAGGTAAAACTCGAGTTATGGTTGGGAAGTTTGGGGTACACCTGTGTTTCACATCCAAAAGGAATTGTCTTGTTGATTTTCACATGACTTCCAAATGAATTATTGTAGCACAAAACAAAATAGAATGACATTGTTTCACTACTTTCCAGACAGTAAAATTGCATTTTAATATGTGTGAAGTTTCAAATGTGAGTTACAAAATAAACATGGTAGGACAAAGTGAAATGGATAAAGTTTTTAATGTTTTTAAACACCAAGACATTGTTTCACTAATTTCTAGACAGTGAAAATGCATTTGAATGTGTGGGAAGTTTCAGACAATTTGCCAAAAAGCATTTACCCTAATGGGACAAAGTCAGTTATAAATGATGGCACCCTAAAAAAAGGTCAAAGGTCAAATGTAGAAAACAAATTTTGGAAAATCATTTTAGCCTTAAATACACTTAAAATATAAGGTAATTTATTTTTTACAGCTGTGATTTCATGATTAGGGCTTAGAGGGCTAAGTAAATAGTACTTGTACTTAGTACTTAGTTGCTGTACTTAGTAATAACCCTAACTGTGCTACACATATATATATATATATATATATATATATATATATATATATATATATATATACATACAATATATTTATTGGTTACTCACAGAAAAAATGATAGATATAATGGCTGTTTATCGATATAAATACACACCGCTGTCTGTGCAGGACCAGTGGAACCCTCGGGTCTGCAGAACACCGATCAGTCTGAGAATGGAACCCTTGGAACAAGACTCTCTAGAAACAAAGAATTTGTTAACTTCAGAAATGTGAATTCAGATCTCAACACACAACTGAAATTATCAGTTTAATTTAAAGGATTCTGAGTAATGACCATTTAATCAGCGCAGCTTCTGTTAATAACTCCCATTGTGGAACTCACATGCAACTTACTGAAAAAAGTAATGTATCTCATACAGCAAACAAAAAGGGAAATACAGCCTACTGCAGGATGTCAAACATAGCCTACTGCACATAGCTTGTAACAAATGATTTATACCTCTTCACAAAGACAGGGAGAGATCTGACTAAATGGGGCATGAAAATAGATTACATAGCTTTGTATCCAAGCTACTTTTTTCATTGTCTCTTACACAAATGGGCCTTCTAAGTTCGGAACAACTTTAATGTGGACATGGGACACCATCCTGGGGTTCAGATTGTCCAGCTCCACACTCCCAAACATGCTAGAAGTGAGATGCAAAACAAGGAAAACTATCGTTACAATCTGAAGTGCAAAATCTTTTTACTGCTACCACAGTTTATGTAATAGGACCTATTCCGTTAACACCATCTTTATTTGTTAGTCTATCTCTTCATTCATTCATTCATTCATTCTATTTACATTCTCACATTTATGAGGACCGTTGTATACAGTATATTACTGGCCATATACTGTACAGTCTTGTTTCAAAATATGGAACATAATCTCAACAATAAATTTATGACAGTTAATAAGAATGGAAATATATAAACAAATTAACAATAGTGTATGTATCTGTAAAATAAATTAACATTATTACTATTTCTGACCTGTTCCTGTTGAATGCATTTTCAATGGATCCATTTAAGAGCACTGTAATATTTCCACAGGCTGCTGCAGCAAACTGTAAAAACAAATAATGTCCATTTATTTGACCATGACCATGACCAATGACCATCCAGTTATACAACCAAGAGGACAAAACTGATTCAGAATCTAAGTATACAATTTTTAAGTATAAGTATGACAAAGGGTCTTCTTCAAAGTGGGCGGAATGAAATTTATTTAGATCTACTGACTAAGACCCATTTTACACCTGGTTGTTTCACATGTCCTGATTATGTACACAATTGTACATGCTTTTACACTTGTAAATATGCTTCCAGTTAGACAGGCGTAAATCTGATTGCTACTGTAATAATGCCATTAAAGATTATAATTAATAGTTAATAATCGTTGCTTGTTACATGCATCCAATTCCCTGTGTCTTTTCATTTTTAGTTGTTTATACTCTATAAGGAATGGTTGTCTCATCAAACCATTTTCCTAAAGGTTGCCAACATTGGCAGTCATGGACCATTTGCATTGTCATGTAATGCATTAGGCAGGTTTTTGGTAGTCAAATGTGGCTTGGAAAGATGGATATATTCACTCTTGTATAACAACTGGCTAAAATGTGTCTCAGACCATTTGAAGTTGGAGTGAATGTATTTTGAGAGATTGTCTGTTCCCGATGTTTTTTGGGTGCATAAACTTGCATTTTCTTTTTCAAAATGGTAAATGGACACCTAACATCACACCCACCACACCCAAACTGTTGCCATAAAGTCGATGTACACAATTGTCTAGAATGTCCTTGAATGCTGTATCATTAAAATTTCCCTAGAAATCCCCTAGAAAAGAGGCCTAGCCCAAACCTGTTCCAGCATGACAATGCCCTTTTGCACAAAGAGAGGTCCATAAAGACCTCTGGAAGAACTTGGAAGAACTTGAGTGGCCTGACCTCAACCCCACTGAACAGCTTTGGGATAAATTGGAATGCTGAGTGCGTTAGTAAGGGAGGGGACATCAGTGCAATAGCTTGAGAAAAACAGTTTTGAAAATAACCCAAATCTTCTGTTAAGTGATGGGTTGAGACCAGATGAATATTCAACATGGGACTAAGTTACTGGACAAGATTTACATTTTGTGATGCTCGTTTCCATAGTGAGTACACAGGATGGCTCACACACGTTGACCATTCTGGACAAGAATGAAAATCAAAGCCTATGGGAAGAAAGAGGTTGTGTAAATAAGAAAGAAGAAAGAAAAAAGAAGAAAAATGGAAAAGACAGACCATTGTATTTATTAATAAGATTTTAATAAAATAAAACACCTTCTATTGCTGTACCTCTGTCTCTTTCCTGCTGACCACACCAGATGAGGTCCTTGAACATGAATCCCACCAGTGTATCCTCCAAGGTCCAAAAACTTCGTGTGACAGCTAGATAGCTCTGCATCAGCTCTCGTGTCTTGCTCCAGAACAGCAGCTTTTATATATTGAATAGGGGTAATGCAGTCATTTTAGAATATGGGTGTTTCAGGTCTGTAATTCACTATGGGGTTCATGCTGTGTTTCCTCTAAATAGCAACCATATACCACTGATGGCTTGGAAAGCTGAAGGCAGTAGTAATTGAAGTTGGCTGATGGTCCGTATGTTAGATAAGCGATAATAGACCTTTTTTTCAAATAAACCAACAAATAACACATTCAATTCAAGTGACTCCTTGTGTGTCATTCCTGAAGAAAGAATAGGAAGAAGCTATAGTCAATTGGTTTCACAAACAGATATTGTGGGAATGTTTGTTCTTTACAGAAAAATGAAAGTTTTCATAAAGCTGTCCTGCTACTTTTCTGTCTGCTGAGGGCATCCCATACAATCTGAAATAGTAATAACCTGAAATAGAGCTTTAACAGCAGTGCTTATGGCAAGAGAGGAAGTGCTAATCACTAACTTGACATCTGTGAAGCTACACTAAATCAAAGTAAAGTCAGAATTTTCCCATGCCTAGCAATTGACACACCTTAATTTGGACACAGTCTGTATTTAAGCTGCACTGAACACAGCAACAGAAAACTGAATTAATCTCAATGTAACTCATGTGGCAGGCAGCAAAAAGCATGAGCTATCCCAAATGGCACTGCTGTTGAAGCTTGCGCACAAGCTTTGTTCTAGTGGCACCCACAGCTTAAAAATATTTTAATCTTTCTGCAGCTGTTGCACCTCATTGACCAATCAGAAAAGAGTTTGGTGCAAGTTTATAACCATGATACATAGCTAGACCTAAGGTAAAATGCACAATGGCATTCTGTTAATCAATAACTCACTGGCTAATCATTAACTCACTCACTGATATATAACATGGATATTTGCAGTGTTATTCTTTTGGATCTTATTGGCAAACGTTAGTTAGTTAGTAGAGTCTAGTTGGAGTATCTATGATACTATCATACAAATGCATCTATCAAAATACAGATTCCACAGAGAGGTGTGTAAAACAAAGAAGACTATGACCATGGAAAACAAGGTCACTTAGTGAAACATTGCAAGAAAATGAAAGCAAGGCCAAATAAGAAGATTAAAGGTAAACAGAATAGAGTTGAGTCAGCTGGATCTTGTATTTGTGTGCTATTCATATGGACAAGAGGACATTGCAGTGAATGTGCAGTGAAAGCAACTTCTGGCCATGATAATCAATGTAAGTGCACAGCAACAATTCCAGGCAGCCTCTTTCAATACAGAAGGATGAGCTAGTGAGAAGCCCAGCATAAATTATAGGTTGTGATTTGAGTGTTAACCAGGCCATCCACAAATGGACACCAGTATAGCTGTTGGTTCTCATAGTAAACTTGATGAGCCAGCATAACCAAGGCACAGCACAGCAGGAATGGAGCAATAAGCTGTATGTAGAATTAATTTCTTAGTGAGAATTATGGATACAGGAGTTCATTAACTTCAGCAGGGGAATAAAGCCAGTTCTGGGCTGTTGTATCACAGCAATTGTTTCACAGTAAAAAGTCAATGTAAAATTACCAGAAAGCTGAATAAATGCTTTCTGCATTCAGTCATGATTATGGGCCTATTTATACCAGCCACCCATGGTTGTGTACAGAAAGTGGGAATATTCAATAGTACTTTGGAAAATCAGTGCGAATGACCAGGAAAATTTAAACAAATTGTGTTGATGTATACCAACATAATAGTAACATTTTTATTGTGTAAAAGTTTTGTTTCCCTCTCTCACAAAGAGTTGCAGAAACAGACGTGACAATTCTCTCTTCACAAGATTTGGCATTTCTAATGGAGATTCTTACTTTGTCACAGGGATGAGTCTGAAGAGCAGCATGAAACATTCTCTCATAGTCTTTCTCTCTCACACTGCATGGTGTTCTCCGAACCACTGCTTCCTCAAACTTGTGCCATATCTCCTCGCATTTATATCTGCGTACACATACAGTATATAGGCCAACACACAATTTGTTGCTAGAGAGGTACTAGGCTATGCACTTTGCTGTTTCTGTTCCAAATATTTTTAGATTTTTAATTCTTAGAAAAAGACAGATTTAATTCAGATCAGAGGGACTGCATATGCAACAACTCACCTATAACTAGGGTTTACCAGGGTAATGTACTCATAACATCGTCCAATCACAATTTGTTTTATGTTCGGCGTGGTCCCAGGGCCTGTGTTTATATGACCAATAAGGATTACGATGATGACCAGTTCTACAAATATGTGATGGAAACAGAGGAACAGTAAGATTTAAACGGCTTCATAAAATTTTAATCCATCAAGGGGAACAGCAAGAAACTGTTGTGTAAAAACATTAAACACATTGGGACTCATTTATCAGTATTTTGTGTGTAAATGTTTGCGTAAGCCAAACTAAACAAAAATGTTCCACTGGATTTACAAACGTTTAGGAAATGCTGATTTTCTTCGTACTAGTGTGAGTATGTTGAGCACTCGTTAAGTGCAAAGCATGTTCATGACACAACTTATTTGCATGTACTGCCACCCATAAAAGTTCAAGTGCATAGAAGGCTGTGTCACGTAAGGAATGATGAGGGTAAAGGCAGAAATGCAAAGGTCAAAATCTAGAGACAAATTACAGATAAGACGAATCAGGTGTCAGTTATGTGAAGTGACAAGAAAATGCTGTGACATGAAAATGGAAAAAAGAAAAAAAGATCTAAATTGCACCCATGGACACTAAGCACCTCATACAGGGAGACTGCTATTTTTAAGTTATTTTAAGTGTACAGCGTTAAAAAAAAGATGCTGTGGCAAAACGGAACCGATTTATAAGCCAGCTTTCATCCATTTAAGAAAAGCATACCAGTCTTTAAACATTCTTTTCCTCATAAGCGAGAGCCAAATCCTCCGTCAGCTGAGGCATTTAAATACGACTTGGTATATGCGCAGACAGACCAGCCCGTCCTCGGTTTATAAGGCATCATTTATTCTGATTAGTTTTATTTGTCTTAATTGATGGGTTTGCGATGGCTTGCTTTTTTATATTATTTAATTAATGGCAATAATATAAAACGATGGAATTATTCCCTGACGTAGTGAACTAGTATGAGGATGTGTTTTTGCAACCTGTTCTCGACCCCAGTGTGTAGAATATTGAAGAAGGGACAGAAGTAGCGTCATTGCATAAACACCAAAGGGCGCATTTGGCTTCACTATACTTGCGCGCTCGGGTATCCTTTGGTTATCAATGAAAGCCTATTTGCTTCAGCGCTCCAGTACAAAAAGTAAGGATGAATCTTGAGGATGAATTTTGTGCTTCAAAGGTCCGATGCAAAAAGGCGAATGAATTAACAAAGCACAGTCCATAATAACATAATAACACTTTCGTGATTTTTATTTTTTTTATTGTTCTTTAGTGCTGAATATGCATAGGGTTATAATATTTTAATTATTATATTTAATAGTAGGCAATAGCTGATTACTTGTTTGTGGAAGTCTCTGGGAGTGAGAACAGGTTGGTTTTTGCAGTCTCTATCAAAAGTTGCGGTAAGGGCGCCTGCTAAATGCTGCAAATGTTATAAAAAAATAACCAAACTTTAAACCTTAAACTTGATCCATATATAAACAATGCATATATAAAAGTGCAGTAGTCTATGCAAATTACACTATATGGCCAAAAGTTTGTGGACACCTAGCCATCACACCTGTCAAATACTTCGTGCGGGGAGATCTGAGGAAGGCAGTTCGGGAATGGCTTCATCCCCCTCTGCTGGTGGTTCTGGCTGCTTAGCCCAGGGCTCATTACACACAGTGTGGTGCCTGGTTGGTGGCTGCTGTGCTTGTTTGAAGGTGCTGAATATTGTGGCAATATTCCTTGTTTCCACACAGCACAAAGTATGACCATGGGACGTTGTGCGGCTTCGCTACGACTCCTTTTAACCACAGTTGGTTGCCCGTGGTACATTTGCATCCTAACTTCATCTCCAGGCTTCAGGGATGTGTGAAGGTTACCTGCACTTTTATGGTGGTGGTAGTACTTTTGGATGCCTTTGCTTCTATCCAGCAGGTGCTTGATGCTGTGTGTGTGGGGGGTGGGGGGTCTTGCTCCATGGTCTTCTGCCCATGAGCAGTTGGGCTGGTGACATACATTTTGTGTATGATAATTTAACTCTTGCAAAGGTTTTTAAACTCCTCTGAAGAGTATTGTTGTCCATTGTCCATTCTCAGGGTGGTGGGAATACTGTGTCTGCTGAAGTGATCTGATACTACTTCTTCGAATGGAAGCTATGGAAGCAGTGGCTGTTGGGGGAGCTTGTTCTGCACATTTGGTGCAGTTTCTGACTGATTCCTTGATTTTGGCATTTATGCCTGTCCAGTAAAGCACCTCACAGGCCCATTGCTTGCTCTTCATCATCCCTAGATGAGATTGATATATAAGCTTTAACATGTGTTCGTGCGTACTTTGGGGTACCAGTATACGTATCCCTTTGTATATGACTCCATCAGACAAGACGAGCTGACTTCATGAGCCCCAGTATGGCTGTATTGGAGTCTCGCCTGCAGAATTGTTTGTTGGAGACAGCTCAATTGTTCTTTAGTGCTTTCTTGCAGTGTGTTGTATTCCTGGTTGCTACCTGAAACAAAGCTGTGCATGGAAACAAACTCTAGGCCGGTTATTTCTGGTGTGCTCTGTGAAAGTTGTGCCCTGGATAATGTGCCTGGCAGCTCCATGTCCTTACCTCTCCTGTACTTCACCGTAATGTCATACTATTGAAGATGAAGGCATGTGCATGGGGGTGGACATTAGGGGCTTCTTGAAGATGTCTTCTAGAGGTTTTTGGTCATTGTAAATAGTAACGTGTGCTCTGAATCTGTAGTTGTGGAATTTTTGCAGGAATGTAAGATGGAGAATGTACGAAGGAGATTTTCTATTTGTGCATAGCATGCTTCTACATCAGTGAGTGACCTGCATGAGAAGGCTACTGGCTGGCTCTCCTGCAGCAGAGCAGCTCCTAGCCCATACCTGCTGGCATCACAAAATATTTCAACAGGTTTTGTAGGGTCAAAGTATGTGCACACAGGTTTTTGAGCTGCTGCTGTACTGGCTGCCATGTGAATTCTACATCACTCTTGAGGAGCTGGCGCAATGGACCATCCACTTCACTGAGGTTTGGTATGAATCTAGACAAGTAGGTTACAAAGCCTAAGAAACAGTGCATGCCATCTTTATCAGTCAGAAGCGGCATGTGTTGGACTGCCTCACTTTTTCCTGGGTAAGGCTTCAGACCTTCAGCTGTTATCAGGTGACCCACATATGGTACTAATGCTTTTTTTCTCTTTCCACAAATGATAAGTCTTACTGTTTGTGGTCGTCTACTTTGTTTTTGATAACATTGCTGAAACCTGTGAGTTATATTCCATAACTATTTTCATCTATGTTTGTGACATTTCAAGTTGCTGGGGGATTTCTATAGCTTTGGCTAGCGGTTGTTCTTCCCCTTTGTCCAGCAGTCTTTCCTGGACATGTTTTCCCTGACTCCTGCTATTATAGCCTCAATCAACATATTGTCTGAGTTAGTGTATTCACAGCCCATTAGCAATAGCCTCAAGTCCTTAACAAAGTTGTTGAAACTTTTGGTTGGTCCCTGCACTATGTAAAATACTGGAAAAAGCTATGTATTTGGAGCTGTGTTCTTTATTAACAGACCTCCCAGAAGTTCTCTGTGCCAATGAGTGTAGCTACATTAGCAAATGTAACAATGTATTGTCGTGTAGCTACTGTAGCAACTCCAACTAGTGTGTGGTACGACAATACATTACAACACCCATATATGGGCCTTCCCCAAATTGTTACCACAAAGTTAGAAACACAGAATTGTATGCCTTCATATCTGCTGTAGCAATACAATTTTCCTTTCACTGGAACTAAAGTGCCAAGCCCAAACCTGTTCCAGCATGACAATGGCCCATGCACAAAGCAAGGTCCATGAAGACATGGTTTGCCAAGGTTGGTGTGGAGAAACTCAAGTGAACCCCACTGAACACCTCTGCGATGAACTAGAACACAAACTGCTCCCCAGGCCTCCTTGATTGACATCAGTGCCTGAGCTTACTAATTCTCTTGTGGCTGAATGGGCAAATCCCCACAGCCATGCTCCAAAATTTAGTGGATAGCCTTACCAGAAGATTTGAAGTTATTATAACATCAAAAGGGGGAGTAAATCTTGAATGGGAAGCTCAAAAAGCAAATATGAGTGTTGTGTTCAGGTGTCCACAAACCTTTGGCCATATAGTGTATATGATTTGAAGTCAATCAAGTTGAGGTTTACATTAGTTAGTCTTTTTATGTGTAAATTTACACACACTCAAGTAGGATAAGAAAGTTTTTCCAAAATTAGTGGATTTTCTTGAATACCAAATTTCTTGTGTAAATACAGTACTAGTATGAACAATTTATGACTTTTGTTTTATGACTCAGCTTGAAAATGAGGCCCAAAGATTCAAAAGTTACAGTGCAAGAAACAGGCTTTTCAACAAAAATCATTATAAACAGAACTTTTTTAAATAATAATTTTATATAAAAAAAACATACATGCTAAAAGTGATTTACATCACAATGTCCACAATGTACATCACCAAAAATTGTAGTTTTATTTTGCCCTCAATATCGAGAAATTGTTGCTGTTGCCTTTGACCTAATACTACGTATATGAGATTACACATTATGTTACAGTAAATCTCTAAATTAAATGGGGTTTGGCATTTGAATAAAAATCCAATAGGCCCGTAGGTGGATTGGCTACACCAGGGGTTCTAAAATTTTAGGCAAACGATCCCAAATGGCCATTATGAATTTTCTGCCACCCCAAGCCTTGACCACCGTATATTTTTTAAAAGTCTAGTTTCATAATATTGGACTAGTGTAATATTTAAACATTTTATTTTGTCAGTATCAAACATGTAACATACATGTGTAACATAGCTGACTAAAAACCCAAGGAATATTCCTTGCACTGTCTTACCAGTTTAGTGGGAAGTGTTGTGCTCTTTTAGGAAAATAATCCATGCAGCTGATTTCATGCACAGCAATGTTAAACACACTGACAAGCTCTGTCTGTCTTAAAACCTTCTGCTCTCTGTGTGATTCTTGTTGTGGGCTGCAAGCATTTCAAATTGAATAGAATAGTACATAAGTATGTGATTTGAGACACAGAACTAGTTTGTTTAGCAGAGGTAGATGGACAGGGTAGATTTTATTTATCCATTTTTATTGCTGAACTATGCTAGTGCAGTATGTCATGAGAATGAAAAAGACTAAAATAACATGTTGGCTTAATTTTATTAATTTAAACATTACTAACACACAAATTCTGACACGCAATTTCATTAATCTTTTCTTTAAAATAACTGTCGTGGCAAACATTCACTGAGCGCACAGAAAATACAGATCTCCTAAACTCCTAATACTTTTTTGTATTTGCAGTCACTAGTGTTAAATAGATATTGTAGTGACTCTGCATTTGATTTTTGTGACCTACATGGTAAGTGGAGTGGACTCTAACTCCCTTCAGCTCATAAGAAGCTGACAGAACTTATGTGGGTGTCTAGCTGATGAGCCAGGATGTGGTAATTTGAGGCTGCCACCTGGCAGATCCATTCAGCTGTTTTGGTTTCTGATTCTGAAACCTATTCTCTTCTCTCCAGGGCTTCTTTGGCTGTAGGCCTAAAGAATGAGCCTGGTATATATCATATGCTTTGCATTTGTTTTTGATTGTGCCAAACACCTGTGACATCCATAAACCCAACTGCAGGAGTCTTGCGTCATGGCCCACTGCCAGGAGTGAGGTTTTGATCAGCTCTGTCACAGAGGGGTCAATAGCTGCAGATTTAAATGGTGGCTCCAAAGTAAGCAGCAAAATTGTTAGTGTTTTATCTGTACATGCCATGAGTAAGGCATTGTCGTAAGAACTCACCAAAATGCTGCATTTAGTGCAGGTCTGAACATAGAGCTTCATTCATTGAATGCACCAGTTATGTGCTCCAAGTGTCAATGCATTGCAGTAGACACCTCCTTCAATGCTCTCAATACAGTCCTTACACAGTGGCACAGTGAAATCCATTGTGGCTAGCACTGTCCAGAACAGCAATCCCATCCAATATGGGCCACAATCATTTTGAAGGTGGCTCATATCAGACTGTTTAGAGCCTGCCAGCAGTGCATTTGAGGTTTAAATGCTAAATCAGATTCACTTCCTGATGCTGCTGAAGCTAGAGTTGAACATTGTAGTTCAACTGTCAGTTCATTGCCAGCTGGGAAAAGTCTTCCAGACATGGCTACACACAGTCTGTAGATCCTTGGAGTGAGGATCTAATTCTGCTAGCGTGGCATGTTGGCATTGGCATCACTGCATAATTAGTGCAGGGGATGTCCAAACTGAAGACAGTTTCTCTGAGATAGTCAATGCCAAGGTACATAGCTGGTGTTCATCCTCGGCTTCGAAAGTTTAGACATTGGCTGTATGAGTGTGAATCCTACTGAATGTCTTGTAATAACTCAGAACAGAAGCTGAGTGTATAGTGGAAACCAGCTAACCTTGTGGTTATCCATGACAAGCATTTGTAATTGCTTGTCATGTAATTTGTAATTGAGAATCAAAGTGGCTTGATGGCGAAAACAATGGAGTAGCGAAGAAAATCTTGGCTTCAACCCCAATCTGTTATTTTTAGGAAACGTCCTGATCCACAATCTGTACCAGTAGGTGGTAGTAATACATCAATCTGTTTTTTCTGTGCTAACCGGCATAAAAATCATTTGTAAGAGAGTGGGAAATGTGAAAAAAAAACTTGGAGTGCTAAGGGAAAATGGCATTCAGCAATGGACTGAAAAGTGAGCACCATAATGAGCAAAGGAACAGTTCAAAGCTAACTCATGGACATCACAAGAGTGATGATAACAAGGCTAGCAAGTGACCAGTGGAACCCAACTAGTGGTCTAGTATCTAGTAGCCACTACAAAAAAAGTATCAGAATGCACTTGCCATTGCCTGAAGAGATTGGAAATTAGGGGATGATAGGGGTCTATCACGAGCTTTGGAGGACAGGATATCTTTAGCTCTGACCAAAGTCAGTAGAGTGAGAATGAACATTCCCTAAGAATTCGCCCTTGACAATGTTTGTCTTAGCAGAATGTTGGGCTATGGGATGAGTGATCATCACCGAGGCCTAGAAACACAATAAGGACAGTGACCTAGAAACACAGGATTATAGTGATGGGCAGTCCCTATCACAGTATCCCTATCACACCATTCTCTAGTATGACTTGGGATTTCTCAGAACTGAAGCTACAGTCCCCTCCTAAAGTATTGGAATGGCAATTCTTTTGTTTTTTCTGTACACTGAAGACATTTGGGTTTGAGATCAAAATATGAATGACATGACAGATCAGACTTTCAGCTTTCATTCCCTGATATTTATATATAGATGTGTTAAACAACTTAGAACATAGGACTTTTATTGGCAGACTATGTAATTTTTAGGTGATCAAATGTATTGGAACAGTCTTAAAGTAATAATACCTAATATTTGGATGCTTGAAATAACTCCTTGCTTGAAATAACTGCATAAAGCCAGCGTCCACCTGACATCACCAGACTGTTGCATTCTTCTTTTGTGTTGCTTTTCCAGGCTTGTACCGCAGCTTCTTTCTGTTGTTTGTTTTGACTTGACCAGTCTTCCACTTTTTTCCCCTGAACACTTTGCTGTGTTGGCAGTGTGTTTTGGGTCATTGTCTTGCTGCATGACGAAGTTCTTCCCAATTAGATTGGATGCATTTCTCTGTAAAATGGCAGACACAGAATGTTTCTGTAGACTTCTGAATTCACCATGAGTTACATCATCAATAAAGATTAGTGAGCCTGTTCAGAAGCAGCCATGCAAGCCCAAGCCATGACACTATCTCCACTCTGCTTGACCAATGGGATTGTATGTTTTGGATCATGAGCAGATTCGTTCTTTCTCCACACTTTGGCTTTTCTACAACTTTAATAGAGGTTAATCTTGGTTCCAGAACTTTTGTGGCTATTTTCTGTATTTCTCTGTGATTTCCAATCTGGCCTTCCAATTCTTACTGCTGATGAGTAGATTGCATTGCCTGGTATTTCTGCTCTTGAAGTCTTCTTTGACAGGTGGATTGTGATACGTTCACCCCTGCCCTGTGGAAGTTGGTTGGTAATGTCACTGACTGTTGTCTTTGGATTTTTCTTCAAAGCTCTCACAATGTTTCCATCATCAACTGCTGCTGTTTTTCTTGGCCGACCCGCTTGATGTCTGATTGATAGTACACTAGTGGTTTCTTTCTTTTTCAAGACATTCCAAATTGTTGTATTGGCTATACCCAATGCTTGTGCAATGGCTGTGATCGATTTTCCCTCTTCTCTCAGCTTCAAAATGGCTTGCTTTTCTCCCATAGACAGCTCTTCTGGTCTTCATGTCATCCTTTTTAAGTATATAGCAAAAACAAAAGAGTTGGCCTTGCCATTCCAATTCTTTCAGAGGGGACCGTATTTAGTAGAAACCAACTTCAACTTCTTTGTCCAGTGTACTATATACTCAGGATGCGTATTTTGTTTCACCACTAGTAGCTTTGTTCCAAAGATATTTACTTCAAAAATGTGGCCTGACATGGCCCTTTGCAATTCAGTATTATGAACATGGAACTTACGAGGGCATAATTGTGATATAATTGTGAGGTAAGAGTTGCATAGATTATCCACTACCTGTAACCGACTGAAGAGCTATTAGCCTACAAAAGTAAGAAAAATAGACACAGCTCATTAGAAACAATGTAGTTAAGTATGAAGGTAATATGAAGTTAATATGAGGATATCGCCAGCTTTGGAGGACAGGTTACCCTGTATGTTTAAGAGGTGAGAAGAAGAAAATGGATTGTCCGCTATTACAGATGGCTTTAGCGTAAAAGAATGATAGCATGATCACCATGTGACTTAGGAGGGCTAAAATAGAACTAAGTCTGTAAATAATGTTAGTTAAGTTAACCTTAATGTAAAACATTACTTCGAGTAAATTGTTTGCTTTGACCAGACAGAGCTGTATTTGGTGAACTAAGTTTGAAGTTTTGGATTTGTGTTTAAGATTTAAAAAAAAAAAGGCATAGAAAATGCATTTTAGCAAAAAAAAACAAAAACAAAAAACAATTCCTTAATCTGCTAAACTTTAATGCTTCATGTTTTTTTGTCCTACATCAGACATGGACTCTCATTTATCTGATAAGTTGTGAGAACAGAATAAGGCTCAAAGTGCCTATCCAAACTAATGCCCTGCGGTTTATATTTTTTGGTCATCACAGGTGCACCTACCTGAAATCATATTGGCTATTTTCTGCCTTCCTTTATCCCTACTGACAAGTGTAAATTACACCTGTGGGGGGGGGGGGGGGAGATAATTGGCAAATCAGTTTTCTTAATCAATATGGCACAGTTCTCCAAACTTTCCAAGTCAGTGCTCTTAAAACAATTAACAAAGGCATCAAAACATTTGATTCATTTGACATTAGCCTAATGATATTTGTAATTGTTTGTGTAATACATACAAATGTATAGATTATGTATAGATTATAGGAAATTGCAAACTATGCATCTGGGGAAAAATACAGCCAGTATGATAGGCATTTGCATGAATGAGTCTCCACAAGCACAAAGACAGTACACAGTATACAAAGACATACACACTTAGATTAAGAAAAAAACAATTAGGCTTTTAGTCAGCATTCAAAATGTTTGCAAGAGAATGATTTCAAAATAAAATATGCACTATGAAATAACTGTTCTAATCCATTCACACTAGAAGCCTTATGTAGTTATCAGGATTAATATAGTAACCTTGAAGGAAAATCAAATAAAAGCATACATTCATACCTTCATGGTAAACCTGGGGAAGGTCTTGAAAACTACATTAATTTTTGTTATTTATGCTGGAGCAGGGACCTTATATGGGCCTGTAAGTAACCAAATTCTGAAAAAGACACACAAACTCCCATGACTTTAATTACAATGGGCAGCATCTTTGCAACAGGGAGGGGTTTATGAGGTTTGTTAAAAGCATTGACTTTGCCCAGTTGGAAAAATGGAGAAAAATAAAGGCTGCATTTTATTCTGATAACTCCTTCCATTCTCCCATGACCTTAATTAAGAAGAATATTAGGGAATCCATTATGTGGAAATGTAAAACACAGTTTAAATGTTTTTTAATTAAAAGTTTTCCCTTTTAAATAAAAGTTTATTAATAGTAAAATGTTTGTGAAAAAATGAAAGAACAATACGACAAATGCATGCTCATTATTCCTGACTATACCAAAACAAACGGAGGAGAATGAAAATAGAAAATGGTCAACTTTCTGCACAACACAATCACATTAACCTAATGTTAAGATATTACTACATGCTTCTTCCCTAAAGTGCATGGCTTATCATATGAGTTATGCTGGTTTTACACTAGACTAAATCTGATTTATGGATTAATTATGCATCTATATATATATATAAAATCCCCCTACCCCCTGACACACACACACACACACAGTGCATAAGCTGTTTAATGAAATCCTTCTCTAACTTGTGATTATCAGAATAGAATTATAGGCTATTTTGTGTTATTTGTTATAAACTCTCTTTAAAAATGTATCAGATATCTTCCATTTTAAGTGCTCCAAATGAAACAGCATGATAATGATCTGCAAATTCTGTGAGTCAAAACCCATGGAGATACCAACCTGAAGAAACATACACAGCTGATTGAGCTAGACTAGCTAGCCAGATCTTGTGATGTTTTACAGTATAAAAACTATTCGTACATTTGAATGTAAACTATTCATACATATGAATGTACAGTATAAGGACAGTTTATGACCTTAAATTTAAAAAATCTATTATAAGACATTTTAAGACTTTTTCCACATGGTTCCACATCAAATGCTCTTGAAGGGAATGAATATTGGAGAAGGCCGTGAACCTTTGCATTGGCAAGCATTCAGCCTTATTCTGAAGTGGGCACTTCCCACTATAAAGCAGAATTCAGAGCCTCCCAGAGGGAACAATATTGCCACCTGCTGTATGAAAATATTACAGAGGGTCAGAGCTAGATCAGAGGGAAAGTAAAAAGTTCCAGTCATTCTGATGATGAAATTCAAGGCCTCTTAAAACTGGACAGAGTGGAGGAGAATTAGATTATCAACATCAAGTGCCTGCACTAGAACACATTTTATGTGTTCTCCACCAATGTGTAGGGAAATTTAGCTCATTAGATGTTGATTTAGTTAGCCTTGAAATTATTATGATGTAAGGGTCATTAATATAAACAGTAATATTGATTATCTTGGGGAATTTTATCAGAATAAGTTTATACCATTAACCGCTTATTTCGTCCAGCGAAATGTTTGGTGAGACGTCTTATTGACTCTGGTAAGTCATTACTATTGCAGCCGTAGACAGTAATAACCTCCCTTGAGGACAACTTATATAGAGCACGGTACATGATGAACTCAGACCAAGTAATTGTAATTGATGGTCAGGAAATTCAGCCTAATTTTGCACCATCCCACTCATATTTTTCAGTTATTAAGGATGGGTTATATCAAGTGACGTAGGACACTCAAACCAAAGAAAAGATGACCCAATTGTTGCTACCGAAGAGCCGCAGGAATGCTGTTCCACACGGCTCATTATAAACCCATGGCTGGGCATTTGGGGCAGGATAAAACATAAAACCATCTGGTGAATCCACCAGCCACACTATTCAATTCAATTCAATTCAGTTTTATTTGTATAGTGCTTTTAACAATGGACATTGTCACAAAGCAGCTTTACAG
>JAKKZJ010000022.1:9196928-9212982 GCA_033441845.1 Pangasius mekongensis
TGTGATCCCCAAACCATCTCCACAGCCCCCAGGTGGCACCATCCCTAGCAAACAGTTCTTCAGGCCGTCCATATGGGATTAAGTGATCAGAAGCACTTAATAATGAAGGGAGTGAGGGATAATGGGTAATAATTTAAGTCTTAGAGATATCAGTTGAGGTGTGTGCGCAGGATTTTATCAAATGCACAGGATTTTATCACACTTTTAGTGGAGTATTTTGATTTATTGAATTATTAAATTTTCTGTAAAGAAGAAATATGTGCCCTTGGTTTAAATGATAATCTGACCAAAATATTCAGCTGCTCCAAGTACAGCTCACTTTAAAGTAAGTGCTGTTCACCTTATCCATAAAAAAAATCTGTCCTCAAGATAAGCATTAATAAAGTCTCATATTAATTTCTTGAATACTGGTCTCAAATGGCATAGTTTTGAGTGTTTTTACAATATTTAAAACATTAAATCTCATCCATTCCAATACTGACATACACAATTTCTATATTAACTTCTCACTATGGACACATAACTTAACTCTGAAGACGACTGCAGTGAGGGGAATGAGGACATGGGAGGTGGGGTTTGGAATGAGTCTTTTCTTTCTTTATTTTTTTTTTTGTGCATTTTTGTGCTTCAGTTAGCAAAATGAAATCACTCCTTTTAATTATCATGAACACAAACATAGAACAGATCATATACAATGTATAAAATCATGTAACAAGAATGCAAGGACTGTACAACACAGGAACATAATAATCACATACAGTCCTCTCCAAAAGTATTGTTCAAACAAAACGTGTTCTAAGTTGTTGAAAGCTGCAATTCTGATCTATTGTCTCCTATTCATCTTTTGATTTCAAACCCAATTGTCTTCAATGCATAGCAAAACAAAAGAATTGCTTCATGAGCATCATGCATTTTCCTGTTTCTGTTTGAAGGTAATAGCCTGTGAAGTGCAGGTTTACTGCAGGAGGACAAAAAAGAAGCTTATATCTACTTTTATACAGTACCCTCCAAAAGTATTGAAATGGCAAGGCCTTTTGTTTTTGCTATACACTGAAGATTTAATATTTGGTTGTATATTTCGTGCTTGCAATAACTGTATCAACTGGCGACCCACTGACATCACCAAACTGGCATTCTTCTTTTGTGATGCTTATCTTGGCTTGTACCACAGCTTCTTTCAGTTGTTTTTGTTTTGGGGGTTTCTCCCTTCAGTCTTGTCTTCAGGAGGAGAAATACATGCTCATTTTGGTTAAGGTCTGGTGCTTGACTTGGCCAGTCTAAAACCTTCTATTTTTTCCCCAGTTAAGTCTTTTGTTGTGTTGGCAATGTGTTTTGGGTTCATGAGTTACATCATCAATAAAGATTAGTGAGCCCATTCCAGAAGCAGCCATGCAAGCCCAAGCCATGACACTACCTCCACTGTGCTTGATTGATGAGCTTGAATGTTTTGGATCATGAGTAGATCCTTTCTTTCTCCACATTTTGGCCTTTCCATCATTTTGGTAGAGGGTAATCTTAGTTCCAGAACTTCTGTGGCTCATCTCTGTATTTCTTTGTGAATTCTAACAGTGGATTGTGATTCCTTCACCCCTGCCCTGTGGAGGTTGTTGGTGATGTCAGTGGCTGTTGTTTTTGAGTTTTTCTTCACAGCTCTCACAATGTTTGTCATCAACTGCTGTTGTTTTTTTTTAGCTGACCTGTTTGATGTCTGGTTGTTAGTACACTAGTGGTTTCTTTCTCTTCCAGGACGTTCCCAATTGTTGTATTGGCTAAGTCCAGTGCTTGTGCAATAGCTCTGATTGATTTCCCCTCTTTTCTCAACTTCAAAATGGTTTGCTTTTCTCCCATGAACAGCTCTCTTGGTTCATCCTTTTAACAAAAATGCAGTCTTCACAGGCAAAGCCCAGGGCTCAACCAAGAGGAGACATTCTGAACTATTAATTCTTTAAACAATCAAATCTAATAGGACACACCTGGGCAGCAAGAAACATCTGTTGGTCACATGTTCCAATATTTTTGATCACTTGAAAAATGGTTGGGTTCAAACAAAAGGTGCCATGTTCTAAGTTGTTTAACATATCTAGATATAAATAAAAGCTGAAATTCTGGTCTATTTTCTCATAATCATCTTTTGATCATAAACCCAAAAGGTGTATAGCAAAAACAAAAGCATTGGCTTTGCTGTTCCAAAATTTTGCAAGAAACCACATGTTGTTCCTTGGGGTTAAGCTGCTAGCTTTGTTACTCATCAAAAAACTGTAATGGATTGAAGACAGAGGGGCACAAGGTGGTTTCAGCTCTTTGCTGTTTATGCCAACACGGAGACTGGGCCTGCCTGAGGCCATCTGCTCCAATCTATGTCAAAAGTAGAATGTTTCCCTCTTACCATTCCTGAAATAGTTGATTGTATAGGGCCAGCGAAACTCTAATAATTACCCTATTGTTAGGCAAGAGAGAGAGAGAGAGAGAGAGGATAGTGTGAGCATGGGATGAAAAAAAAAAGATAGTAATCCATTTGTATTGCAGCCTGAGCATGTTTACATGGAAATAATTGCCTGTGTGTTACCACTGTAGTTCAGTTGGGGTGGGAGGCAAAGTGCGGGGGGACAGTTGACAATACCACCACTGTTTGTTCTTCTTGAGAAGAAAAGGATGGTGGTTTGGGGTGACAAAGAAGAGAGGAGAAAGTAACAGCTGGTCATTGTGAGCCAGATGGCCATTAGCCTTCAAGCATACTATACATTCTGTAAAGCTGTTTCTCCGTTTTAAGCCAGCTGAAAAAATTGGAGTGAGAACAGGAGAGACATTCAGGCAGGTGAGTCGGTTTTATTCTTATTAACAGAAACAAAAAGTACAAGTTTTACAGAACAATTTATGGCATGGTCTTCAGATCAAAATGTAAACAATGTAACATTAGCTAACCATTGTGTTACTATTCAGTAAGTGATAAACTTTCATTAATGTGAATGTAAAATGCTTTTGTAATATTTGAAATAACAGTTAAAATGAGAGCGGGGAAGGCTCAGCACCTTTCTCAACACCATCAAATTTCTAGATGTATTGTATGAATGGATCATTTTTCATTTGGAAATGTATCATCATGTGTTGGGTATTTTGTTTTATTAATGGCAAGAAAGCTTACACAAGGTGGTAATTCCAAATAAAAAAAAACTATACAAGTCAATTGTGGTTGGCTGTGGCTATGTGCTATGACCAGGGTTTATCCTGTTGATATTTACAAGCAGTATTAAATGATATACTTTGCCTAAATAGTGTTTTCACCAATATCGTTAAACAGTTTTGCATTATCATACAACATTTCATAAATAAAGAATATTGATGAAAATTAATGAAAATTAAAAAAAATAAAATAAAATCAACCTTTGACAAAAGTGGCTCAATTCCGCAAGAAACAGCATACCTGGCAACTGTGGCAACAAATCTCCTCACAGCATTAATTGCATTTGAGAGACAGACAAAATCAACTGTTAGACAAAAAATGGGTCCTAATTGCCAAATGTAATCCAAATGGAATATGCCACGTTCCCAGTTCTCTTTTTTTTTTGATGGACTGAGGCAATCTTCCCTCAATTGCATATGTGTGAGGGGATGAAGTCATACTCCAGAGAGTTCATACTCTAGTTTCATACATAACACATAAGATATTTTCTGCAGAATGCATCCTAATTGTAAGGTATGCCAAAAGGGTCTCAAAATTTTGCAACAAAACTAGCACACTTTTATTACTTCTTAAAAAAAGCATTGTTGCAACAGTTTTTACACAATAAATAACTTTGTAACATAATAATGATGATTCTTTTTTTAATAATAGACATAATTGTCACAAAGTGCCTTTACAGAAATGGATCTTTAATGAGCAAGCCAGAGGCTTTTTATTATAAAAAACAAAGACAGTTTTTGGTCAAGATCTTGTATTGATAATGCAAGAGATGAGCACTTTTTAAAGTCTCCCCCAGCACATCCCAAAGACTTTTACTGAGGTTAAGGTCAGGACTCAGAGGTGCCAATTCATGTGTGAAAATGATTCTTCATGCTCTCTGAACCATTCTTTCACAATTTTAACCCTAATGAATCTTGGCAGTGTCGTCCTGGAATATAGCCATGATATGTCATGATATGGTTATTAAAAAACTAAGAAGCTACACACTTCATCTTTTAAGATTAAAAGAACTGTTGCCAAAAATATAACTTGCTAGAAACATTATAATCACTCTAATAATGATCCATTCATAGACTCTTATGTATTTGCCTATTAAAATCTAACAGCAACTTTTTTTAGCTGGGCAGTGTAGATAAAGGTTAAAAACACAAACATTTGATGGTTAAAACTTTAAAATGCTGCTATAATATTCCAGGGTTTTGCTACGGTGTTATTAGATGGTTGCTATGAACAGTTACGCGCATAAAGGTTAAACAGCTAAAGGCTAGGTTAAAGCATTAAAACATTAAAATGTTGCAAGTTGGTTGCTAGGGTTCGGCTATGTGGCTGCTATGCTAACCCACTTGGATGCTATGGTGGCACTAGGTGGTTACTACGCTAACCCAGGTGGTTGCTAGGGTGTAGCTAATTTGTTGCTCTGCTAACTGAGTTGATATCTAGGGTGTTGCTAGGTGGTTACTATGCTATCCCACCTGGTTGCTATGACTAGAAGTCTAAAGTTCATGAACGAGATTTGAGATTCTTCTTCTTCTTCTTCTTATTATTATTATTATTATTATTATTATTATGGGTCAAGCACCAAAGGTGCTGGAACCCTATTGTTTTTGTTTGTGTTCTTATTATTAGGGCTCAAGCATTGATGGTGCTATTGTTTTTGTTCATGTTTATTATTATTATTATTATTATTATATGCTGGAAGTCTATGGCACTGATTGGGCATAGTGAAAACAGTTATGTCACCAGTTTTGGGCTCTGCCCCTCAATGCATCTAGAGCCACCACTGGGTCAAAGTTCAAGGTACATTTCTGCTTATAACTTTTGAATCACTGAAGGTAGGAACAAAATTCTTTTTCCACATTAATCCTTCATTCATGCAGATTTCAAAGGCCCCCATTTGTCATTTCCACTGTATTGGATTGTATTCTGCTATTTTGAGTTTTTCAAAAACCTTTCACAGCCCACAATTGTTGTTCAATCTTTACCAAATTTGGCTCAAATGATCTCAGAATAATCTCTGCAAAAGTTGTCAGAATGGTTTTTGATATTCAAAAGCATTTGCCTGTAACATGCAAATGAATTTGATGGTAAAGCCACCAAACAGGAAGTGAGGCCATATCTTGACAATGGCTTGATAGATGACATCAAACTTGATGATACATATTGGGACAGCACCTCCTTGGGTCCCAAAAATTTTAATGTCATTGAGCATTAGGGGGTGTTAAAACATGAAAAAAAATTTCCATCCACAGTTTCTTACAAAGTAGGAGGTTTGGCTTTATCACAGAAATGCTTTGACACTTACCCACCAAAATCGACAGACACCTCAAGAATGATATTAAATTTTGTGTCATTTGACCTCTAGGTGGTGCTATTTAAGGAAAATGTGTTTTAATATTACCTTTATATTTAAACAAATAAGTGTTTGGTTTAACATCATGATTCTTATTTTCCCTATTCCTTGGAAGCTTCTAATGTCAGCTGATGTAAAAATTTCATGGTCACCATTGTATTTTACAAACAATTCGAGATTTCTTGAAAACCCTTTAGAACTTTTCTCAGCCTTCAATTTCTGTCCAATACTCGCCACTTTTGGCTCAGATCATCTTCAGGCTAAGTTGCATAAAAGTTAAATGGATTTTTTGGTATTCAATACAGTTTGCCCATAGCAAATTTGACAGTGAAGGTGTAAAACAGCAAGTAAGGTTATATTTTGAAAATACACATATGGATTCACAAAATCATGAAAAAAAAATCCACTAAACATCTACTCATCAAAATTAATCCAATGGTATTTCACAAATGCTTGTAGAAGCACAGCAAGTAAAAAGAAAAAGCAATGTCGAGGCCTACCATTTGTGTACATCATACAAAGCCTTTCCTGCTAGAATGGTTTAAATAATAATAATAATAATAATAATAAAAAAAGCACATTGAGCTCTGAAACCTGATATTTTAACACGTCTCACCTCAATTGGCCTGTAGAAGAAATTGTGAATTTCTATGGGTTTTTTCATTATTAGTGTATTTTTACTAATATAAAGTGCCTTTGTAGGCATAAAAAATATAAATCATATGTACACAGTGAATAGTGCTTAAATTGCATTTGAAAAAATAAGAGTAAACAGAAGTCCAGCCATACCATAACTACATACATTGTGATAACTACATACAGTTAAGGTAACAATGAAACTTCTATTGTAATGAATAATCTCAGCGTTTACAAGTACTACAAAGATTTCAGTCTGTAAACTAATCAAAAGTGCTTTGTCCTATCTTCAAATTTGGTGTCAAACTACTCAGCATTGTGTGAAACTCAATAATCATCAAAAATATATTGACATTTGTAAACAATATGGCCACCAAGTGTCAATCAATCCTACTGAGGCAGAGTCTAATTTATTTAAATAGCTATTAGACAGGGTTATCATTGAACTATTGCCACTAAATTTGGTAGTTAGGTCCCATATCCCACCCCCTATTCAGGCAAATTAAATGACTCATACCCACCAGAAGGCAGTGCATCTTTTTGCCATATAGGTTAATTACTTATGGCTGCTATACTTTCTTAATTATCTAAAAAAACAACAACTTGTTTTTCAAACAAGTCCTAGGCTGTTCATCTGTTCAGCATAGAAATATGAAATCTAGTAGAGAGGTTGCTGACAAAAAACATACTGAAACATTTGATTTACCAAACCGTTTGGCTGCTACAGGTTAATAAAATTTTAGGTCTTTGCATGTACAGTATACATAGTCAGTAATACATTAACTAGCACCCCTCAAATTTCCTGACAATTGGCACATTGGGGGCACTATAACTAAAAAAATGCATATCTCCTCAACCATTTGATATGAGAAGATGAGATTTGCTCTGCTTTTCCTTGGTCAAAATTGAAACCCTCCCTATTTTCTGTTTTTGTTAGGGTTCCTCTTATTATTGGGAGTCCAAGCATAAAGTTGTAACTCTGTTGTAACTCTGTTGGTTTTGTTAGGATTCTTCTTCTTCTTATAATTTTTATTATCATTATTATTCTGATTCTTCACTAAAATGCAATGGGCAGTCCAAACCATAAGTCATAGAAACACCATGCATTGTCATTAAACATGGTGCAGAATTCCCACTACTACTCAGGGAAATAGGGGGACCAGCATCAGCCTGATTGTGGTGCTATAGCACAAGGGTTTACGTTTTGTCCTATATGTTGAGAACTGTGAGTCATACACTAAGAAATCTTTTCTTCCTATTCCTTGGCTTCTGCTGAATTCAGCTAAACCCTGTCTACTAAATTCCACCATGACAGATTTTTTGCTAATTTGCATAATATGAAAAACCTGCTTTTGTAAACTAATCCTAGGATTTTTAACTGATCTTCACAAACCTGGTGTCAAGCTATTCAGAAGAGTGTAAGCCTCAATAATTATTAAAAACATGTTGATATTTATAAACAGTATGGCTGCCACATGCCAATCAACCCAACTGTGTGGAGCTTGTTTACTCAAACAGCTGTACTTCATGAATGCCTGCATGGAATTACACAAAAGAAATGCATGTATGGCAAAGGATTCTGAGGTGATATGCAAAGTTTGGAGCATAACTATTGAAAAGGGGCAAAGTTAAGTTGAAATAGCTATTTCTCAGAAAGTTGAAATCGAAAAGTCAGATCGTGCTGAAATTAGGTGTGCTGCATCAATATGATAATCTGTAACTGGACTTTTAATCACCAGTGAATTACTTCAAAAACATGGCCACCTTCAGCCAATCAGCTTTCACCAGGCATTTCACACAACTATCCTTGAGCTATTGTCACAGAACTTCATAAGTATTTTGATGCATGGTCTCTTTATTGTTATATTTATTATTATTTTATTTCTACACTAAAATGGTAGGGACAGCTAAGACTGCAAGTCATAGAAACACCAAAATTGGAGGGAAGGTGCAGTATGCCCCCCACTACTCAGGCACATAAAGGGACACACATAGGCCTGATAGTGGCACAATAGCACAAGGTTTTATGTTGTGGTCCATATCTCATGAACCATAAGTCATGCAACAAAAGTTTTTTTGCCACTGATTCCTTGGGAATGACCCAATGACCCAATTTTTTTGATGATGACCTAATTAATTTAAAAAGATTTAAGTAGATATATGACAGGGTTAACCATGAGCAATCATCACAAAACTTGAATGGTCTCACTCAAATTGGCCACTGGTGGGCACTATTCATGGTTTTCAACACAAAACCAAGCATATCTGATGGAAAATAAGGTGTACAATTAAATTTCATTTTCAGCTTGATTGCCTTGCGCAATCTATACAAAACTGACTTTTGGAACATTTAGCTCCACCCACTCAAATTTGTGACAATTTGTATTATATGTGAAGCCTATTTTTGCAAACTAGTCCTAAGATGTTTTTTGTCCTATGTTCCCAAAATTTGTGTCAGAGTCTAATATTTAAAAATTATCAAAAAAATTTGCAAACAACAAGTGGGGTAGAACTTGAATTACTAAAACAGCTGTCAGTGAGAACTGGTTGTATAGATCCACATGAAAACTGAACGGCACCTTCAGGCCAGTGTTATGAGGTGTGCAAAATTTGCTGTTTAACTATTTCTCAGTAACCGAAAGACTGGGTTGAATTTTGGTGTTCTGAATTGTTCTGCTAATCTGTAATTGGATTTTAATGTCTGTTGGGTTACTTTAAAAAAAACAAAACAAACATGACTGCCTTCAGCCATAAGGCTTTTGGCAACATTTTATGTCATTGATTCCAAAATGTCAAAATGTGTAATAGTTAAGTGTGTGTGTGTGTGTAAGGGAAATTCAAGTTTTTTTGTTTTTTTTATTATAGTATGTAAAGGTTAAAATGTTGAAACGTTTAAAGGTATTGGTTAAAATGCTAAAATGCTGCTATGCTCATGGTTGTTATGGTGTTGCTACTTGGTTGATATTAACAGTTGAGCATGCAATGGTTAAAACGCTAAAGTCTATGTTAAAACATTAAAACATTGCTAACCAAGTTTACTTGGTTGTTGCTAAGTGGTTGCTAGGTGGCTAGTATATTCCAGTTCATTGCTAGATGTGCTGCCAGTTCATTCCTATGCTAACTATTTTGGTTGCTAGGGTGTTGCTACATGGCTGTTATTGGATATCAGGTAGCTGCTATGGTGTTTCTATAGGGTTTCAATATGATCAAAGTTGGTTGCAAGGTTGTAGCTAGTCAGTTGCTAAGGAAACTGGGCATGTTGATGCTCAGTTGATGTTTCTAAGTTTCTAGGAGGTTTCAATATGATCCCAGTTGGTTACAAGGTTGTAGTTAAACAATGATCCCGGGTGGTTGCTTTGTTTGTATGATATATCAGTATAACTCTAGTTGGTTGCAAGGTTGTTTGTTGTTTGTCATGGTGTTTCTAAAAGGTCTCTATATGATCCCAGTTGGTTGCAAGGTTGTAGCTAGTTGTTTGCTAAGGAAACTTAGCTGGTTGCTAGGGTTATGCTAGGTGGCATTTATTGGGTCCAAGTTGGGTGCTATGGGTTTCTGTGGGGTTTAAATATGATCAAAGTTGGTTGCAAGGTTGTAGCTAGTCAGTTGCTAAGGAGCTGGTGGCTAATGTGTTGCCCGTTGGCTGTTGTGGGGTCCCAGGTGGCTGCATTGGTGGCTCTGGGAGGTTTCAATATGATCACAGTTGTTTGCAAGCTTGTAGCTAGTTGGTGGCTAAGGAAACTCAGCTGGTTGCTAGGGTGTTACTAGGTGGCTATTACAGAGGTTACGTGTTACGGTGGTTGCTATGATGTTTCAGTATTACCCCAGGTGGTTGCAAGGTTGTAGCTTGTCAGTTGCTATGGAAGCTGGTTGCTTGGGTGTTGCTAGTTGGCTGTTATGGGGTCCCAGGTGCTTGCGATGATGTTTGAAAGAGGTTTCAATATGGTCCCCGTTGGTTGCAAGGTTGTAGTTAGTCGGTTGCTAAGGAGACTCAGCTTTTTGGTAGTGTTTCTAGGTGGCTGTTATGGGGTCCAAGGCAATTATTATGGTTTTTGTAGGAGGTTTCACTATGATCCCAGTTCACTGCAAAGTTGTAGCTCATCAATTGTTAAAGAAACTCATCTGGTTGCTAGGGTGTTTTGAAGTGGAAATTATGGGGTTTCTAGGTGGTGTGCAGTGAGGAAATAAACAGTGAGGAAATAAACAGTCCAATAGATCTGGCTAGATAACGGTAATCCACCAGAGAGCATGGAACCAGAAGACAGGGCAATCGTGGCACTGTGGAAGACACAGACATGAAAAACAACGAACTGACAAAGACAAGACAAATGCTGAGGTTTAAATAGAGCCGTTAATGAGTGGCAGCTGAAACCAATGAACTAATTATCGTTAGTACATGAAACGGCCAGAAGAGGCCGGTGAACCCATGAACCGTGACACATTTGTGTACGCAGTCGTTGAAACATAACTAATTTGACCTCTATCGGTAGCTGTAATGATTGTATTTACATGAGTTTTTACTATAACAGGCTTTATGACAGTCTGTTCGCATGCATGTGATGTCAATAGAACACACATAACACAAATCTCTTCAGTCAGCCGAGTGTTTTGATACGTCACATATTTATTTTGGGGGTTAATGTGCACGGGGCGTACATATGACACCATTAAAATACCCATAACGCAATTCTCCTCGGTCAGCCAAGTGTTTTGATATGTCACCTGTCTATGTTGCGGTAGATTTCTGATTCCACTTTTTTTTGGGGATAACGCACATCTGACATCACTAAACTACCCATAACACAAGTGTCACAAAAAAGGTCACATGTCTGTGTTGTGGTAGTGTTGTGTTTCCATTTATTTTGGGGCATAACATACATGTGACGTCACTAAAATACCCATAATTCTCCTCGGTCAGCCAAGTGTTTTGATATGTCACATGTCTATGTTATGATAGTTCTGTGATTCCACTTACTTAACATTAACATGGGGGTTAACACGTGTGTAAAAGTTTATAATATGTAAAGGGTGAAATGTTAAAAACTTTGGAACATATTTAAAGGTAATAGTTTTCATGCAAAAATGCTGATATGGTGTTGGTTGCTAGGGTGTTGCTAATTTGTTGTTATGAACAGTTAAGCATATAAATGTTAAAAGGCTAATGTCTATGTTAAAGTGTTAACATATAAGTACATTGCTAGCCTATTCAAGTTGGTTGCTAGGGTGTCACTAGGTGGTTGTTACGGGGTCCCAGGTGGTTGCTATTGTGTTTCTATGAGGTTTCATTATGATCCACTGCAACCTTACTTCTGATATTTCCCAAGAGCACAAGCTTCCCATTCCCAATCATGAGCAGATCGTTTCTTGGTCTTTCCATCACTTTGGTAGAGGTTAATCTTGGTTCCAGAACTTTTGTGCCTCATCTCTGTATGTCTTTGTGAATTCCAATCTGGCCTTCCAAATCTTACTGCTGATGAATGGTTGGTATCTTGTGGTATGACCTTTATATTTCTCTCACAATGTTTCTGTCATCAACTGCTGTTGTTTTCCTTGGCCGACCTGTTCAGTGTTCAGTTGTTAGTACCTCAGTGGTTTATTTGTTTTTCCAGGACATTCCAAATTCTTGTACAAGCTACACCCAATGCTTGTGCAATGGCTCTGATCGATTTCCCCCTCTTTTCTCAGCTTCAAAATGGCTTGCTTTCCTCCCATAGACAGATCTCTGGCCTTCAAGTTGATTTATCTTTTTTTTTTTTTTTTTTAAAACAACAAATGCAGTCTTCACAGGCAAAACCCAGGGCACAAACCAAGCATAGACATTCAGAGCTATTAATTGTTTAAACAATCAATCTAACAGGGCACATCTGGGCAACAAGAAACATCTGTCAGTCACATGTTCCAATAGTTCTGATCACTTGAAAAATGGGTGGGTTAAAAAAAGATGTCATGTTCTAAGTTGTTTAACAAATCCAGATGTAAATATCAGGAAATAAAAGTTGAAATTCTGATCTATCATTTCATATACATTTCTGTATACAGTCCCCTCCAAAAGTATTGGAACGGCAAGGCCAATTCTATTGTTTTTGCTATACACTGAAGACATTTTGGTTTCAGATCAAAAGAGGAATAAGAAAATAAGTCAGAATTTCAGCGGATTTTTAAAATTAAAATAAAATTGTTCACAGACTTGCCTTATAATTCTTTCCAGAAAGCAATGCAATAAACCATACAATACTCTCAGAGAGTATTTTTTTTTTCCAAAAACTAGCTTTACATTGCATCCTTCACCCCTTTCCTAATTCAGATTCCTAAGTCTATTCACCTAACTCCTAGTTAGTACACTGGATTGATATTGCCACATTCCCACAGATAAGCAGTGTTTTCTCAGAATGCCATACATTGTATTTTAATAACAACAACATCAACAATAATAATAAATAATATATATATAATATAATAATACAATATAATATATTACAATATAATATTCTCCATCGCATATTTTTCAACCACCTTCACCATGTGATCATTGCAACTTGGAAATCTATTCTGTAACAATCAATTTATTCATTGTCTTCAAACCACAGGATCCCATGGCACATTCTACATCTCAGTACTCTACTCTCTCATAGAGGTCCCTTGACAAATGATGTCATTATTCTAAAGGAGAACTAACAGACCCCAGATTTCTGATCACATCTTCTGGAAGAAGTAACAGGAAGTAACCAAACAATGAGTGGCTGTTGTGTTTTTCCTGTGATCGTCATGATCGCCTTCATGTCTGGTTCTGTGGAGAGTGAGCTAAGACTGTTCAGACAAGGACTGAGTGACAACAAACTCACTGAAGGCCTCCATGGATTCAGAGTCAAACGTGGCTGGATTTGGAACCAACTGTCAGTTGAGGAAGAAGATCCAACTCCAAAAATAATTGGTCAGGTACAACCAGAAACATCTTGGGAAGAATGTTCTCTCAGAAAATTGATTGTTGTCTGCTATAAATTTTACTGCAAAGTTTTTCAATATTATCCTGTATTATGAATTTACAGTAAGCATCATGATATTGTGATGCATTAATTTTTTTCCTTATATGTTTCAGCAAATTTCTGGATAAACTGCTAAGCTGAACATAGTCTTACAAGTGATTAAGAGCAACGCGTCTGCTGTTTAACAAATAATCCTCATAAAGTCCTGATTCACAGCTCCATATATTTTTAATTTAATTTTTAATTCCCTTGAAAAACTAATTACCTCTTTTGAGTGACCAACAATTTAAAAATGTTTCTATTTGACAGATATATGCTGGTGATCCACTGATTTGCTTGCCTTTCTAGATTGGACTAGTTTTAAAATACTCTGGGGCCAACAAGATCTTGTTTTAAATCAAATTAAATCAAATAAATTTCAGTGTGTCAGTTTGTCTGACACATAAATAACAGTGTGTCTATGATGTACAGAATCATTTCTGTTACAAAATATATGGACAAAAGTTTATGGACACATGACCATCACAACCATATGTGAACCTTTGTCTGGAACACTAATGTTTAGGATGTCTTAGTATTCTGTAGCAATTGGTCTTCACTGGAATTAAGGGGCCCAAACATGTTCCAGCATGACAATGCCTCTGTAGACAAAGTGAGGTCCATGAAGACAAGGTATGACAGGTTTGGTGTGGAAGAAATAGAGTGGCCTGCACAGAGCCCTGACCTCAACCCCACTCAACACCTTTGGGATGGACTGGAAGGCCGACTGCACCCCAGGTCTCCTTGCCCAAAATCAGTGCCTGACCTCACTGATGCCCTTGTGGCTGAATGGGCAAATGCCCACATTTACTTTCTAATATCTAGTGGAAAGCCTTTCAAGAAGAGTGGAGGTTATTATAACAGTAAAGGGGGGACTAATCTGAAATTATTAAGTACATATGGGTGTGATGGTCAGGTGTCTACAAATTTTTGGCCATATAGTCTATATTACGATATACAATAACTTCACTAAGATATATTTATCTTTGCTAAGAACATACTTGTGCTCAGTTTCCCAACTCTTGTCTTGTTTCAAATTTTTTGTAGGTCTACACCGGGTCATTAGACATTTGGAGCCAATTATTACATCAAAAGTCAATCAAAACTGGACATGTTTCTGAAACCTTTTTTAGACATGCATCACACACAGTAGATACATGTCCATTTTAACCAGTGTTTCAATCCACAGCAGCTCCCTGAATCATGTATAGGGCCTAGTTTATACTTCTGTGCCTGCCTATATGTAACCATATCCAAGCATCATGTGAAGAGGATTGCATGCTGTAGGTGTTCACCTTCATACTTGCATGTAACATTCACATAAACAGTAGTGGCAGTGTCCCATGTACTAAAACAGAACAGGAATGGAGGGGAGCTGGGGGTTTGGGGTGACCGTATCCAAACATCCCAGTTTACCAAAACACTCTATGGCCCTGAACCCTCCAGATCTGCACCACTACCCAAGAAAAAAAGACCAGAGGTCTTTTCAGAGGTTCGCTCAGGTACTGTGGCTTGATTAAACAAATTTTTTCAGCATAGACTTAAATACTGAGACTGTGTCTGAGTCCCAAACACTAATTAGAAAGCTGTTCAATAACTGTGGGGCTTAGTAAGAGAATGCTCTGCCTCCTACTATAGCCTTCATTTGAGGTACCAACAAAGAGCCTGCACCTTTTGAATGAAGTAAGCGTGGTGGATCATAAAAGACCAGGTTCATTCAGGAACTGCAGCACGAGACCATTCAGTGCATTATAGGGCAATGGTAGTATTTTTTAATCAATGCAAAATTTTACTGGGAGCCAATGCAGTGTGGATAAGATGGAGGGGGGATGTGGTCATATCTTATGGTTCTAGTAAGGACTGGAACATCCAGACAGCAAGGTATTACAATAATCCAACCTAGAGGTATCAAAAGAATAAACAAAAATTTCTGTATCATGTAGTGACATTTCTTATTTTAATATTTCTGAGATGAAAGAAAGCTATCCTAATTACATTATCTACAGGAGCTTCAAATGCAAGACTGGAGTTGATAATCACACCAAGGACTTTTACTGCTGCACAGGATGTAACTGAAAGGCCATCCAGAGTTATGATGTAATCAGAAAGCTTACTTCTAGCTGCATGTGGTCCTAGTGTATGTATTTCTGGCTTGTCATAATTAAGTAAGCAGTGTCTAATGTCCTTTACACATTACTCAACTTTGAGCTGATGCTCTCACGTGGCTTTGCAGAAACATTGTCACAGTGTGGGGATTGAACCCAGGTCTCTGGGGTGATAGTCCAACACCAATCCTCTAGCCTATTGGGGAATAGAGACTTAAATGCAGAGCAAAACAGGTAGTGTCCATAAGATTTATTAAAAGTTTCTCAAGGCCAACACAGAAAAAGCACCAAAAATAAGTCCAAGCCTGAAGGCAAACAAATCCAAAAATCATAACACAGAGGCATGTAGAGGTTCAGAAGATCAGGCAAATAAATCCAAAGGGAAAATCCAAAAATTGTTAACACAGAGGCAGGCAGAAAATTCAGGAGACCAGGCAATCCAAACAGTAACAAAAAGGCACAGAGTTTGCAACACAAAGGAAGACAAAGACTTGGACTTGAGACAGGGTTTAAATACACAAGCTAATAGATCACATGACAGGGAGACAATGAGGTACAGGTGAGCAAGGTAATTACAAGTCAACAACATAGGGTAATTTGGCGACCTCTGGTGGTCAAAACTGTTCATTAGTGACAAACATGGACTTTGTCACAAAGCAGCTTTACAGAATTTTTCAAATTTTCCATCATACAAGATGGAAGAGTCAAAATGCCAACGTCTAGCTTGAGTGGTTGGATTCCCAATACTACATTGAATGGAGAC
>JAKKZJ010000022.1:9220550-9231562 GCA_033441845.1 Pangasius mekongensis
GTAGTGAAATGTTTTTCCTTAGTGCCTCGTCCCACAGTGCAACAGTGATACATAATAAAACAGAATATAATAAAAGCAAAATATAATGAATAAAATAGAAAAATAGAATAGAATCTAGTAGACAAATATAGACATTATATGTAAAAATATGTTTAGCTGCTTTTGGAGGAATGCTTAGCAGCTTTTAGAGGAGTGTAGTGTTCAAAAAATTGTCTCATAGTGTAAGAGTGCAAGAGCTTTTGTTTGTCCATAGTGCAACTGTTTGTGTATGTGTGTCTGTGTGTGAGGTAGAGTAATATGCAGACTTCTCAAGTGTCCTCATTTCACTAGCCAGATTTCCTGAGGGTATAAACTCCTCCTGAGTCTCTCTGTGTTGGTCTTCAGGGTCCGGTAGCGCCTCCCTGATGGGAGCACTGATAAGAGACTGTTTCCGGGGGGGGGAGTCTTTTACAATCCCCCTGGCCCTGGCCTTGCATCGCTGGTTGTAGATGTATGTAATGCAGGAGAGAGAAGTCCTGATGGTCTTCTCCGCTGCCCTCACCACTCTGGACAGTACATTCCGGTCCTTGGCCGTGGTGCCTCCGAACCAAATGGTGATGCTTCGGGTGAGAAGACTCCCCACAGCCCCAGTGTAGAAAGCCTTCAGCACCCTGTGAGAGACCCTTAACCTGGTCAGACATCTTAGATGGTAGAGACGATGGTGCGCTCTTGTTGCCAAGCTGTTTGTGTGTGTAGTACATGACAGGTCTTCTGTGAGATGGACCCCAAGGTATTTGAAGCTGTGGCCCCATTGATCAACAGGGGGCTGTAGTTCCTCACCTGCTTCTTCCTGTAGTCAGTAATCATCTCCTTAGTCTTGGTGACATTCAGGGAGAGATTGTTATTCCGACAACATGTGGAGAGGATATTCACTTCTAAGTAAGCCTTCTTGTCGTTGTTGGTGATGAGGCCTTTCACCACTGTGTCTTCGGCGAACTTCACCAGCCCGTTTGTAGCGGGTGTGTGTGGCTGTGCAGTCACTGGTGTAGAGGGAGTACAGCAGGGGGGTGAGGAGGAGGGTGCTGCAAGTGAGCGTGGAGGAGGTGTAGTTTCCCATCCTGACCACCTGGGGGCATTCGGTGAGGAAGTACAGAATATAGTGGCAACCCCTACTGGCAACTTAATAGTACAGTGACTGGCGACTTGCAGAGAGAAAATCGTTGTATGTGTGAATGTATCTTAAGTTAGCAACAGTGAGAGAGTATGTCCACGCAAGTTGAGAGCATTGGCAGAAGGGGGCTGGGCTTCCAGGAAGTGTTTGTTAATATTGGAGATTTCAAACACCTGCACAGTTCCAGAATCACATTTGCTTATTTCTTGTTTTATTGGGGAGAAAAAGACTGCTCTTTTGGCATATTTTTTGGTGATAACTCATGCTCAGAGTTCATTCTATTAGCTCCGAGTGCACTAAACTATCGTTTCCATATTTTCGTGTCTTTTTTTTTGAGTCAGAAGGGAGTGCTGTTGAAATAGTAGCATTTATTCATATATAGGTGGACGTCATAACAGGGATTAAAAAATGAATCCAAAGTGTCTCGGCCCTCAAGTGGCTGGCTGCAGTACAGTTTCTAACCCTGCCCATTCCCGCATTAATGAATGCGAAAATGCCCAAACTTACATTTTAAGTTACATCTCCACAAAATATTTTTGGGAATATTGTGTTGTTTTTACAAGTTCATTTGACCCTGATGTCTCCTCTATTATTTTTCTTTATAATAAATGCCTTTTATAGGAGGTATTTGATGATAATAAAAAGGTGTGATTAAAGAGTTGATGAGACAGATTTGGAAATGATGGTCAAGTCTTGTGAACGCTCATGCAATTTCCAATACGCACATGAAGCAGAAAAAGACATAGCTTTGCTACAGAACTATCGGGAGATAGTTCTGTAGCAAAGCTATGTCTTTTTCTGCTGTAAACTGTTTTAACAGACCCCCAGCAGGGAAATCTTGACAGTTTTTCTGGTATGTTGCTCATTTTGCTGTCTAACCTTGTTGTACTGCTATACATGGGGAAGTGGTAGCTCAGGGGTTAAGATGTTGGACTTCTGATTGGAAGATTGAGAATTCAAATCCCAGCACTGCCAAGCCCTTAAACAAGGCCCTCAACTGCTCAGTTGTGTAATATAAGATAATTGTAAATTGCCCTGGTTAAGGGCATCTGCCAAATGCCATAAAATATAACTAGCAAACCAACATGAGTGAATGGGCAAGGTTAGCCACTCATTCCTTTTTAAATGAACTCCACCAACAGAATAAAAAAGCACACTTCTCCATTTATATGGGTTACTTACTGCGGGTGTCAGAGCTAGAAGCTAATCAGGGAGAGCAGTGAATTTTTTTCCCTCAAAAAATAGGCTGTATTGAATAAATGTTGACTGCTGTTTAACAGTTTTAGTTGGTACCTTACAATAGCTACTTATGCTGCGTTCGTGGTGCCTTGTAAGTGGTAAGTTGCCATAAGGTCATTTCCCACCTCAGCATGTCTGACTTGCAAAATGGGGGTTAAAAACATGGAAGCCTCCATGAAAGCGTGTTTTTTTTTTCCTCTGTCAGAGCACATAAAGCTCATAGAAAATAGGTGCACTTTAACAGTTACAGGCCTTAGTGGCTATTGGTACTGTTCTGCTGTAGTGAACCTCAAATATTTATGCAATATTTTGGACTGAAATTGCAGTACAGCAACAATGGCAAAATTGCAGTACAGACAATATCATAGTAACATTAGCAAAAACCTAGCTTACTAACATTAGTGATAACTAACATACCTTCTCAAAACAAGGATTAGTACGGTAAATGTTACAGCATATTATATATAATGTCTATTATAATGTCTCTATATTAACTGATCTAAAGCCAGTACTGTTATAAACTAATTTAAAAGTAGATAAGGGGGACTTTACACTGTTCATAGAGTTCATATCCGTGTTGATTTGAAGCCACTCTGTAAACAGGGAAGGAACTGGTTGTTGAGAAGACTACCTCATGTTGTTGAAATTTCAAGTTGAGGGGGTGATTTCTGTGGTTTTAACCAGTTGTAGGTGGGGAATTTGTGACTTCATCTTGAACCCAGCATTATACTCAGTGATGCAGGAAGTAGGGGTGCTGAGGGTGCTTCAGCACCCCAATGTTCAGGACTCTTTTCACTGCCACTGCAGCTGCAACTGCTAAAAATATGATTATTATTATACTTATAATTATATGTAGGTAAACAAATAAATATACGATTTTTTTTAGTTTGTCAGAGATAAAATTTTTTCATCTATTTTTTTAAATGGACATTAACCCATCACATTTGACACTGACATCTGTGGTTGACGTGCAGCCATATCATGTTAAAGTCAGTACATTATCAGGTAATTGCTTAAGCAGCTTACAACCATAATGATGCAAAAAAGTATATCAGAGAAAATCAAAGCAAAATTAACAAATACATGCACAAATCAGTTTCCACCAGTTAGGGCCAGGGTGAAAGTGAATGCAGCATCAAACTTTTCAAGATGCTTCAATTCAGGTTGGTTTCTATGGTGGAAATGGCTTCACTATGTGAAAAACACAGATACAGCTGTGTGCTTTGTTTTCTGCTCCACCACAGAAAAGAAGCTAATCAGTGAAGATGGTAAGATTGGACAGCATGTTTGTGAAAGGTGGCTTTTCAAGGAGAAAAATTTAGAGAGCATGAATAATCATGTAAGTAAGGTTGCAACACTGTAGAGCACACCTATTAATGTTCTAAAGTTCAAAATGAAGTTTTAAAGTTCTAAAGTTCATTTGTATACACTGACAAGCTTTACACAGCAGAGTGTGCTTTTAGGATTTTATTGTACACTGGGAACTACATCAGATGCCGTGTTTCCTGTGTCAAAAACATGTTTCACATTTGAATATTCCTTTGGGAAACTACAAGGATATTGTTTTGATGGTGCTGCAATGGTCCGGTTGCTTCACGGTGGTAGACAGAATGCAGGACATTTGCTCTGGTTTATCATTTCTCTAGATCTCACACTGCAATAATTAACATGGCAGTAACTTTGTTCAAAACACTGCAACTTTCATCAAGTAATCAGCAATTCTTTTTCTCATGATCAAGACATATGCAGTCTGCTTGGGTTGTGTCCCGTAATGGGTTGAGTATATCTCAACCATACATATATTCAGTGCCAGCATTTCATGAGTGGCTGCTCATAAGAGACAAGTGGATGTCTGATACAGTTCAAAATGAAATATACCCCACTCCAGCTTGGCGGACTCTCGTGGAGAGAGTAACAGACAATGGTTGTACCATCTGAGACTGCTTAGGAAATTCAAGGTCTCCCCAGCGATCTTGAAAATGTTCTATCCTGGGCTATAGAAAGTTTACTGAGTGCATCTCAGCGTGGTATGGTAACTGCTCAACCCAGGATCGCAAATCCCTGCAGAGAGTGGTGCACTTAGCTGGTCACATATCCGGGTCTGTTCTCCCCTCTCTGCAGACATCTACACCAGGAGATGCAGTACAAGAGCTGCTAAAATCATCAGGGACTCCACTCACCCCGGTAACTGTCTGTTCAGCCTGCTGCAATCAGGCAAGCGCTTCCATGTCTGATGGCTAAAACTGAGAGTCTCAGGAAGAGCTTCTTCCTTCAGGCCATTAGACTACTCAACATGGTCATGTCCACCATACAAATCCCTTAGGACTCCAGAAAGATCTGTCCACCATGTAGATCCCTTAGGACTCCATAAGACTCTTCAGTCACTCCGCACTTCACTGACCCTCCGCACACAACACTGTGCATTGTTACTACGTGACATACTTGCATATTTGTACATCCATTTTTGCACGTTTCCGGCTTATTTCTTGTACACCCCTTTTTGTACATTCATGTACATTTCTGATTTTTTTTAATTCAGTATTTAAATGCACAGTCTAAAGAGGAGTAGGCCAGGTCTTCATTTCACTGCAAGTTATATACTGTATCTAACTATGTATGTAACAAATAAAAATCTTGAATCTTGAATGAACAAGGTGGTGTGTGAGGAATGAGGAATTAAGAATATGCTCTGCATATTACCCACTTTGGAGACACTAGGTACACTCCAGCAGGATTTGAATATTTGTGGTGAAACGCAAGTATAAATAACAGGGCTTCTCAAAAAAGCTAGGAACGTGAGAACTGTCTTTGGCCTTCTGTGATGCGAGGCACTTTTTGGCCCTTGCAAAGTGCACAAACAAGCGCCACTGGTGCACTGGAGTGCATAAAAAATCTCAATCTACAATACCCATAATGCAGTGCACCTACACATGAATGCTGCGTTTTACTCACCTTGTAAGTGGTAGTTCACAGTTTGGAATGGTGTCATTTTGTCTTTTGTTAGCAACAAGCCAGCTAGGTAACTGTACTTAGTGATGTATATTTTCCTCCTCAAAACAGCAAACTTCATAGCCAGTGTTTAACATGTCACTCCATAAATAAGTAAGGAGCTTCTAGTTGAGAAGGCTACCCCAAATTGATAAGTATATCCCTACAGCATATCCCTGCACTCTCTAACACTACCATGCTCCAATGGTTTTGCGGTGCTCCTACACAAAACCATGGCAATGTAATATCAAATCAAAATCAAATCAAATTTTATTGGTCACATACACACAACCATACACAGTACCACATGTAGTGAAATGCTTTTTATGACTGTCTGGTGACATCAAACAGAATTTAAATAAAAACAGAATTTACTTACTTGGAAACAGAAAAACTGTATGTGGGAATGTTGGTTGTGTGGGTGTTGTGTAAAAAAAATCCAAGGCATGTATTTATATGTGCATGTATGAATAGTACTAATCTCGAATGGCCTGTAGGAGGTCCTAGTCCCGTATGGCCTGCGGGAAGAAGCTCCTCCTCATTCTCGCTCTGTTGGCCTTCAGGGAGGGGAAGCACTTCCTTGACTGCAGTAGAGAGAAGAGTCCATTTTTGGAATGTCTGAGGTACTTCATTATTGGCCTGGCCTTGGTCCAGCACTGCTTGCTATAGATAGACTACAGATCAGGGAGCTCAGCTCTGGTGGTGTGCGCAGCTGATCGCACCACCCTCTGGAGAGCTCCATTATCTTGCTTGGTGCTGTTCCCAAACCAGACTGTGATGCTTCCCGTCAGGATGCTCTCGATGGTGCAGGTGCAAAAGTTCCTTAGCACCACTGAGGGCATTTTAAAGTCCCTTAAGCATCTAAGGTGGTAAAGATGCTGATGGGCCTTCTTCACCAGGTTGTTAATGTGACAGGGCCATGACAGGTCCTGTGTGATGTGAACACCAAGGTACCGGAAACTGTCCACTCTCTCCACCGGGGAACCGTTGATCCGAAGGGGCTGGTAGCTCCTATCCTGCTTTGTGCTGTCCACTATCAACCCCTTTGTCTTTGAGGTTGTTCTTCTGGCATCAGTTCTCCAGGCTTTTAATCTCCTCCAGGTAAGCCTTCTCATCATTATCAGCGATCAGTCTAATCACAACAGTGTCATCACTAAAGTTGACAATAGTGGTAGAGTTGGAAGTGGCCAGGCAGTCAAAAGTGTACAATGAGTAGAGCAGGGGGCTCAGGGCACAACCCTGTGGGGGACTCCAGTGCTGAGGGTGAGAAAGGGTGAGTCATGTCTGCTCCTGTACTGCTTGCAGTCTGTCTGTCAGGAAGTTGGAGATCCACTAACATAGGGATTGGATAAATCCCAGGTCCTCCAACTTGGTGGTGAGTTTGGAGGGGATTATACTGTTAAAGGTTGCGCTATAGACAACAACCAGCATTTTAAAATAATTTCCCTTCCTGGTGTCCTGATGGATCAGGACTGTTGTGTGTAGTAGGTGTGTGATGGCTGTGTTAAGTGATCTGTTAAGTGATTGGGAAGGTATACAAACTGTAATGGGTCCGGGTTGTCAAGTAACGAAGAGGTGATGAAGTCTTTGACCAGCCTTTCCAAGCACTTCATCACAATTGAGGTCAGGGCAACTGGGCAATAGTCATTTAGGCAGGCAGAGTTTTTTTGTGGCAGGAATGATAATGGACTGTTTTAAAGCATGTCTGTTTTGAATATGTCTGTGAACACAGGTGCTAGCTTGTCAGCACAGGCTCCAAGGGCCCAACCTGAGATGCCGTCTGGTCCTGCTGCCTTCCTGGTGTTCACTCTCCTGAAAGCCTTCCTCATGTCATGCTCTGAGACAATTAAAGCATTTCCTGCTTTGACACACTCCGCATGCATACTGCCATTAGAATTGTTATCACTGTTAGCACCACTAGCACTTTTAGTGCTGTTAGCCGAAGCCTTGAAGGAAGCGTAAAAAGTGTTCAGCACATCCACCAGAGATGCATCTACATTCAACTGTGACTCTAGTTTCCTCCCATAGCACTTTTTCACCTCCTTCTCTGCTCTGTGCATGTTGTAGGAAACAGCTTATGGTGTAGGGATGATAATATTGTTCTACTGCACAAGCTTAGTTCATATAGAGAGTTGGCACTTTATTGGGTATTAGATGGGTACATTTAAGAGTAAATTTAAGTACACATATGTTAGGTTAGAACCGCAGAGCTATGTTGTCTAAATATTTATCTAATTTTTAAATTGCCATGATTTACAGTATAAAAATCTCCTCAAGAATTAGGAAATTATATGAAATTAATGGCAATTAAGATACCAGTATTCTAGTGTAAAATAAAAATTACAAGCTACTCTAAAACTTTACTTACTGCAAAATGTTGTAATTACACAGTTACAAAAATGTATAAAATAGTTGACATTTTACAGTAGTACCAATTATGAAATTACTGTAAATTCACTGTCATTACTGCAGTAATATTTACAGAGGCATGTTGTAATCAATCACATTGTACAGCGCATCAGCTCAGTTAATGGAGAATATGAAATAATGGCCACAATAATGGACACAATATGAAAATATAGGTGCAAGCAGCAATTAAAGAGGCCTGGCACCTTTTGTCCCCCCCGACAGAGGAAAAGCAGAAGCCATTGGGACCATCTCCCCTTGCTCCCAAAGAGATATACTAAATTTGAAGGCAAAACATCAAGCCATTGCTGAGATATTTTCTCACTTCCTGTTTTCATTAGACCTCCCAAACTGCAAATGAAGTCAAGTCTTGTTTCTTACGTGACTTCTTTAGGTGGGAAAATTTCATTGCCAGTATGTAAAGGCATTGCCCGATATATGTCCTCAGTTCTTGTTTGGCAACATAGCTATCAAAATTTGTTTGCAGATTATGGATGAAATGTCACATACATATAAAAAAAAACATCAGAAATATTTTAGAGAAAAAAAAAACTTACAATAACCTGGTTGCATAAGTGTCCACACCCCTAAACTAATACATTGCTAAAGCACTTGTTGATTATATTACACCACTCAATCTTTTTGGCTAAGAGTCTATCTTGACTTGGCAATATATTTTCCTCACTCTTTCTTTCAAAGCCATTCTAGATCCATCAAGTTGTACGGGCTTCTCCTGTGCACAGCCTGCTTCAGGTCACCCAACAGATTTTTAGTTGGATTCAGGTCTGGGCTCTGGCTCTTTTTGAATTGGTCTCATCAGACCATAACACATTTTGTCACATAATTTGAGGTGATTTAGTTGAGCTTGGACATTTTTTTGTAAGAAAGAACTTCCATCTAGCCACCCTACCCCATAGCCCTGACAGGTGAAGAATATGAAAGATTGTTGTCACATGCATCCCTAGAGGAGATTTAGACAAAACTTTCTGTTTGGCTTCACCGTCAAATTTGTTTGAGCGTTATGGAGGAACCATCCATCATATCAAAAAATCTGAGAAAGACCTATTGTAGGTAGATCACCAAACACTGAGAACCTTTAAAAATTTAAAATTTAAATTTAAAGTGAGTGAAGTGGTGACCCATACTCAGAATTTGTGCTCTGCATTTAACCCATCCAAGTGCATGTGCACACACACACCTGGAGCAGTGGGCAGCCTTTTTTTGCTACAGCACCCAGGGAGCAGTTGGGGGTTTGGTGCCTTGCTAAAGGCACCTCAGTCGTGGTATTGAGGGTGGAAGAGAACACTGGTCATTCACTCCCCCCACCTACAATCCCTGCTGTACGTGAGACTTGAACCCACAACCTTCAGGTTCACCTTTGGGTTACAAGGCTGATTCTCTAACCATTACGCCACAACTGCCCCCGAAGGAATATAAACAAGAATCTTGATTTGATGTTGAGCGGTCCAAACGTTATGAAGTTTTACATTTTCTTAATCGCAAAGCCAAAGCTAATGCTAAGGCTCGCCCACGGGAGCACCACTCCTCTCTGCTTCACATGCCAAACAGGTTTGCTCTCCTCAGTGAAGCACCCACTGAGAAGCCTTAAAGAGTTCTGGTTATTGGAGAGTTTATCTTATGGCACATGAAATTAGCTAGGCCTTTAGGGGCACCAGCAGCACTAGTTAGGTGTATGGTGGGAGACTGCAGATTGGCCATGTAGGTTACAGCAAGTTATGGTCACTGAACTACTGGCTGTCCAGTTGGTGCTGTGAAAACAATGTGGGCTTTATAGATAATTGGAATAGTTTTGAGGGCAAGGCTGGCCTGTTATGGCCATCCCATTCGGGAAGGTGTTGCTCTTATTTCTAGCAGCATGTTCTCAGAACAGGTCTAGTTAATCGGTGACAATCCAGAGCAAGGGCCAGGAAGCAGACAACAGGCAGCCAACTGTCTGGCTAGCTGCTTTCAGTCTGAAGCTATTTCAGATCTTTACCTCATCTCATTTAAAATGGGTCTTAGTCATAATATATGCAATACACCATACAATACAATACATACAATACATGCTACCGTATCAAATATACATTCATGGTTTTTCAAGATGGCGGCGTGAAGGAAGGTAGTGTTAGGAAGAGCAAGCGCACCTGTTCAGTAACTTTATCACTTAAAACCCACAAATATAACCACAGCACAGACATTTAATATCTGTAGTCTGCAATGAGTATTAACAACTACTTTTTGAGGCAGTCTGACAATATGCCACGTAGTAGAATTCCAGTAGCCGACGCCACGAATGATCCCGATCTGCAGAACAGCGTGGCTAATGAAGGGGCTAATACAGGAGTTAGCGCCGATGATAATGACAGAACAATTGATCCAGTACTCCGGGAGATAATTCGTGAGGTGACAGCGAACATCTCTAAAGTCATTGAAGATAAACTCAAGCCGCTCACACAGCTTCTGCAAGTATATCAGGAAAAACTAGAGAGACACAAGATGCGCATAACAGAGACTGACACCCGGCACTCGGCCGTCGAAGATACTACAGCACCCATACAAACCAAGCTCAAGTCGCTAGAGAAGCGAGTACAGGACCTTACGGAGCGCGCTGACGACTTAGAGAATAGGGGAAGAAGAAAGAATATTCGCATTATTGGACTCCCGGAGGGCGTCGAGGGAAGTGACCCTACACGTTTTTTTGAGAGGTAGGTGCCTAAACTTTTAAACATGGCTGACTTAAAGTGGAAAAAGCACACCGCACAGTGGCACAGATCCCCTCCCGTAACCAGAAACCACGTCCTGCGCTGGTGAGACTTCACAATTACTGAGATAAAGAGCGGATTATGAGTGCAGCGTGGGAGATGGGAAGAAACAACCAAACGCTAAAACATGAGGGCGCCACAGTGATGATCTTTCAGGACTATTCGGCTGCGGTGGTCCGTAAGTATAAAGGCTTTGACAAGGTGAAGAAACGCCTCAAGTCTATTGGCACTGACTACAGACAAATCTATCCCGCCTTGCTCAAGATCACCCATCATGGGTCGACTAGGGTTTTTCAGGACCCAATTGAAGTGGAACGATACTTGGAGTCGCTGGGTGCGGCTCCTGTTAACAGCAAGCGAACAACAGACTGAACCAGAACTTGGGTTTTTTTTTTTGCACGCATGTAGACTTAAGATCTCTTCCATGTCGTGAGTACTGTAGTTCTGTTTCTGCTGCAGGCATC
>JAKKZJ010000022.1:9249497-9260635 GCA_033441845.1 Pangasius mekongensis
GATTGTTTTATTTCAAATCCATTGTGATGGTGTATAAAGGCAAAATCACAAAAACTCTGTCACTGTCCAAATACTTCCGGACCTGACTGTATATATATAATTTTCCACTTACATTTTGTCAACTTTGCACAGTGCTACTATTTGCACTGGCAGACACCCTTATCCAGAGTGTCAGACTTACATATGTGCTTTGAAGTCTCTATCTATACATAAATCCTGATTCTGTTTCACTCGGTCACAGACTAAGAATAGTATCAGTCTGAAAAACTCTGCTGGGGAGGCAATATAGTTAAAAAAAAACACACAGACAACACAAGTTTTTTTTTTTAGATAAAGTGCTAAGTCATCCTTTGAAGACTGCCAATGATTTGGACATCTAGGGGAAATTCATTCTACCATGTAGGTGCCTGAACAGAGAAGAATCTTGATGCATGTCTTCCTTGTAGCCTGAGAGATGATAGGACTAGTGAAGCAGTGCTGGAAGATTGGAGGGAGCATGGAGCAGTGCAGGGTATGATAAGTGCTTATGATAAGTGCAGTGTTTTATATCTGATGCAGGCAGCTACAGGAATCCAGTGGAAGGAGTGTTGCAATGGAGCGGTGTGGGAGAATTTCGGAAGGTTAAAAATTAGCTGTGCAGCTGCATTCTGGTTCAGTTGCAGAGGTTGAATGGCACTCAGAGGTAGACTTGCCAGGAGGGAGTTGCAGTAGTCCAGTCTCGAAATCACAAGGGACTGAAAAAGCACCTGAGTAGCATGTGTGGATAGAAATGGACAAATCCTTCTGATGTTATAAAGGTGAAATCAGCATGAGTGTGTCAGGTTAGTAGTGTGAGAGAAAAAGGACCGTTGATTGTACATGGTTACCCCAAGGTTGTGTGCAGTGACACACAAATTGAGATCTCAGAGTTGTCCAGGAAGATCACAACATCCTGACGTGGGGATGCATCACCTTGGATGAACAGCAGTTCAGTATTGCTGGGATTAAGTTTCAGCTGATGAGCTGCCATCCATGATGAGAAGTCTGCCAGACATGATGAGATCTGAGTGGAAACATGAGTGTCTGAGGGAGAAAAGGAGAGGATGAGTTGTGTCATACATGGGTTTTACCACCAATGCTGAGGATATGACCTCACCAAGTGATTGAGTATAGAGGGAGAACAGAGAGGACCAAGTACTGAGCCTTGCGCAACATGAGTGGAGTGTCTGTGTGGACCTGATATTACCAACCCTCCAGGTAGGAAGCAACCCATTGCCATGCTGTGCCACGAATTCCAAGACTCATGAGGATAGACAAGAGAGTTTTGTGGTTGACTGTGTGAAAGGAAGAGGAGGATGATGACTGATGACATTTTGGCTGATCTAGTGGAATGGAGGTTCTCAGTGATGGCCACAAAGGCAGTTTCTGTGGAATATGCCTCTTTGAAGCCACACTGGTTAGGATCTTGGAGGTTGTTCTATAAGATATAGAGACAGTTGATAGTAGACAGTGCTGTGCTGACAGTATGTGGTAGATGCTGTCTACTGCATTTTATCGCTGAATATCTGTACTGTGCAATGACAATAAAGTTGTACCTACAGTGCCTTGCAAAAGTATTCATACCCACTGAACTTTTCCACATTTTGTCACGTTACAACCACAAACAAAAATGTATTTTATTGGGATTTTATGTGATAGACCAACACAAAGTGGCACATAATTGTGAAGTGGAAAGAAAATGATAAATGCTGTCCAAGATTTTTTTTTTATAAATAAATATCTGAATAGTGTGAAGTGCATTTGTATTCAGCCCCCTTTACTCTGATACCCCTAACTAAAATCCAGTGGATCCAATTGCCTTCAGAAGTCACCTAATTAGTAAATAGAGTCCATGTGTGTAATGTATTCTCAGTATAAATAGAGCTGTTCTGTGAAGCTCTCAGAGGTTTGTTAGAAAACATTAGTGAACAAACAGCATCATGAAGACCAAGGAACACACCAGACAGGTCAGGGATAAAGTTGTGGAGAAATTTAAAGCAGGGTTAGGTTATAAAACAATATCCCAAGCCTTGAACGTCTCACGGAGCACTGTACAATCCATCATCCGAAAATGGAAAGAGTATGGCACAACTGCAAACCTACCAAGACATGGCCATCCACCTAAACTGACAGACTGGGCAAGGAAAGCATTAATCAGAGAAGCAGCCAAGAGGCCCATGGTAACTCTGGAGGAGCTGCAGAGATCCACAGCTCAGGTGGGAGAATCTGTCCACAGGACAACTGTTAGTCGTACACTCCACAAATCTGGCCTTTATGGAAGAGTGGCAAGAAGAAAGCCATTGTTGAAAGAAAGCCATAAGAAGTACCGTTTGCAGTTTGCAACAAGCCATGTGGGGGACACAGCAAACATGTGGAAGGTGCTCTGGTCAGATGAGACCAAAATTGAACTTTTTGGTCTAAATGCAAAACGCTATGTGTGGCGGAAACCTAACACTGCACATCACCCTGAACACACCATCATGTTGTGGGGATGCTTTTTTTCAGCAGGGACAGGGAAGCTGGTCAGAGTTGATGGAAAGATGGATGGAGCCAAATACAGGGCAATCTTTCTAAACCAAATACAGGGAAATCTCTCTGAACCTGTTAGAGTCTGCAAAAGACTTGAAACTTGGGCGGAGGTTCACCTTCCAGCAGGACAATGACCCTAAACATACAGCCAGAGCTACAATGGAATGGCTTAGATCAAAGCATATTCATGTGTTAGAATGGCCTAGTCAAAGTCCAGACCTAAATCCAATTGAGAATCTGTGGCGAGACTTGAAAATTGCTGTTCACAGAAGTTCTCCATCCAATCTGACTGAGCTTGAGCTATTTTGCAAAGAAGAATGGGCAAAAATTTCACTCTCTAGATGTGCAAAGCTGGTAGAGACATACCCCAAAAGACTTGCAGCTGTAATTGCAGCGAAAGGTGGTTCTACAAAGTATTGACTCAGGGGGGCTGAATACAAATGCACGCCACACTTTTCAGATATTTATTTGTAAAAAAAGTTTTGGACACCATTTATCATTTTCCTTCCACTTCACAATTATGTGCCACTTTGTGTTTTTATCTGTACAGGAATCACTAGAAATGCAAGGTACATACCAGAAATATATGTTCTTCACTGTAAATCTAATGTATCAAAGTGCTTGAGCGTGAGAGGAATGCAGCTTGGAGCTTTGAAGCACGCTGAGTGAGCACCAACACAGCGTGTAGGAGAATTGTCCTATTGTGTGCAGTTTGAATCCACTCTGAGTGAATGGCACTGCAATGTGTTGAGTTTGCCCTGCATGCCTGCAGTCTACAGGTCAATTGGTTGTGGGGTACACACCCCGATGCCATTCAGTTGGCTTTATAACACACTTACCCTTAAAAGTGAAAGTAAACTTGTACATTTAAAAAATTAAACACAAACACAGGCTTCAAGACATTTCCTGGCACAATCAGAGAAAAGCCCCAAAGCTTCATGATGCTTCATCCACCCATCCCGATCAGTACTACCCATGTGCGATGCTGCTGGGTAGCATTGATAGATTTTACACTGATGAGCACTGTGAGCCATTTGTTATGGTCTCATGATGAGAGTCAAACAAGAGATACAATTAATATTAAGATTTTCCTTCATTGGAACTAAGAGTCCTAACGCTGTTCCAGCATGACAATGCCCCTGTGCATGAAGACATGGTTTGCCCAGGTTGGTATGGAAGAACTCAAGTGGCTTTCACAAAGCCCTGACCTCAACCCCACTAAACATCTTTGGGATGAATTGGAACTTCACATCAGGCCTTCTCTCCCAACATCACTGTCTGACCTGATTAATGCTCTTAAATCACCACAGCTACATTCCAAAATCTAGTGGAAAGGCTTCCCAGAAGAGTGGAGGAAGTTATAGCAGCACAGAGTGGACTAACTGTACGTTAATGACTGTGATTTTGGATTGGGATGTTCAACAAGCACATACACTATGGCTCTGTTGGCAGGTGTCCACATACTTTTGGCTATACAGTTTAATGTGAGCCTTCCCTTGCACATTGCACAGCAATCAGCCTGTGAGACAGTGAACAAAGGCTGGTGGATGTTTTTCTGTTGGTTCCTTTGGTGAAGTATATCTGGTGTTACATCCTTCCAGTTTCTGTATAAGTACTTTTTAAAAAGGGTGCCCCCTAGCTATGAATGCATGGTACCTACACTGGTGAACCAGTGCATTAAGTTAAAGAATCTTTAGGGTTTTTTTTCTGAGGAGTGCCTCCCTTTGACGAAACCAGTTTGATCTGTGTTTAAGTATGGAGATTACTGATTCTCATGTAGTTGAAAGAGATTTGCTTATAAATTTAATTTCTGAGTTTATTAATGATATGGGATGGTAGTTGAATTTTTGCTGGGGGTCCTTGTTTTCAAAATTAAAATGATGAGTGGAGTATTCATATTATGTAGTATATAGGGAGCAGAATGTAAAAAGTTCTCTCTGACGTGTTTTGAGGCTATTCTGATACATTTAGATAGTGATTCATGTCACATTACAGAAGAAATTATTGGTGTAATTTTTGAATAGAAATTTAGATGTTAAATCTAAATGTTCAATGAAAGTGTTGAATATAAATATTAAATATAAATGTAAACAGTAAACACAAATCTAAATGTTAAAAATATAAATATTATGCTATTTTCAACTAGAGGTCATAACTCATAATTCCCGACTTCCAATCAGAGAAAACCAAAGAAAATGCTCCCTCAACTCGGAATTCCAATCGAGATCATAAGATCCTCTGAGTTTGGCAAGTGAAGTCAAATCACCATGGTGGCACACAACATCAAAAATAAACAAAATAGCCCTTCTTACCTTAGATGATTTATGCTGTATATGCATCTGCTTTAAATCAATTAAGATACGGACATATTTGCTTGTTAAATAAATAACATTGACTATACAGTTCACTGTTTTGAGGAGGGAAATATATATCACACATCACAGATAGCTGGCTAAATTGTTGCTAACATAAGACAAACATGTAGGCATCCATGTTTTTTCACACTTTGCAGCATTAATTATAAATGTAAATGTTAAATCTAAATATTAAATGTAAATCTAAAATGTAGAAGTTGTGTCATTATGCTAATTATCTCTGCCCTCTAATGACACAGAGTGTGTGTCATTAGAAAAATAAACATAGTATGGTTTAAAACTGGCAACCCTACTGGTGTTTTCCCAATAACGCACACTCTGAGGGTGGGGGCAATTATCATATGAATAAAACAGTTAAATTCTATATTTAACATTTACAATGTAAATGTTAATATATTTCCATTTAATATTTCCATTTAACATTAAGACTTATATTGTGAAAGGTTTTTCCAGGCTGCTACACATATATTAGCAATCATCAATCAAAGAGAAAAAAGAAAAAAAAAGATGAATAGGACTTGAATTTGTTATGCAAATTCAATGTTGAAAACTTCTTCTGTGCTTTTTTAGCTTTTACAAACTCAACTTTAATATTTGGAACTTTTTTTGCTCTTAATGTGTTAATCTGCAGAAGTCACTCGACACTACCTAGAACCTAAAGGAATGAAGTATTACCGAATGTAGACTAATATGATATGAATTTTGATGGTTAATTCATGCTCAAAATTTTGTATAACAAAGTATTAACAAAGTATTTATTTAAACACTTCTAAATCATGAGGTCAAGAATGAGTTATTTCTATGTATTACTGTTAATAGCTACTCTTTCTCATCAGCCTTTAGATTATGAGAGCAAGAGGCGCTTTGTGATTGTCATAGAGGCCATCAATTCTTTTGTGGACATGCGTTTCCTAAGCATCAATGAATTTCGGGACAGGACAATGCTCAAAATTCTGGTGATGGATGTGGATGAGCCACCTGTCTTTTCTGCCCCTTTGTATGAGTGGAAAATTCTAGAGAATGCACTTGTTGGTACATTGGTTGGCACAGTATATGCCAGAGATCCAGATGCTGCCAATAACTCTATCAGGTAAACAAAACATGCATTTATTTATTTTTATTTTGCATGATTTGGGGTTGTTGTTTAATGTATATATCCTTGCATTATTAATTAATATCTCCAGTTGTGGAGATATTAAACCAAAAAGTCAATTAATTAATTATAGTGCCCCCTTCATGTGGGTATGTGCTATTTCATTTGGCTGAGTAGGGGGTGGGATGTTGGGCTAAGTTATAAGACCACCCTGTCTTTTAGCTGTTTGAGTAAATTAAGCCCTGCCATCTGCCATTTGGTGGCCACATTGTTTATAGATCTCAACATGTTTTTAATAATTCAGTTTCAGACATTGCTGAATAATGTGATACCAAAACTGTGAAGATATGGCAAAAAAAATCCTATGATTTGTAAGTTGTCAAAAATAGGTTTTGCATATTAATCATATTTATAATAAGTTTGAATGGGTGGAGGTACAAATTGCAAATTTTTATGGTGTATGGAAACAAAGCACGGGGAGTTTCAACTTATTTTAGGAAGAGATGCTTTTCCGTAAGTGCGAAACATGAATAGGCACCCCAGAGGCCAAGCTGAGTGGCACTGCATCAGTTACAAGGGGGTCCTTAGAGGGACCCAACTTTCAAGTGTCGTGGAGAATTCTTTCCTGTCTCACAAGTAGGTTCGAGGATAAGCAAGGAACAAAAGACATTTCTCCAAATCAATAATAAACTTTATTACAAAGGAAAACCTAAGCAATAATGGAGGTCAGTCTTGAGAGCAAACACTGAAGACCATAGTGCATGATCTTAAATGTCCCAAGGGTGGGACATACTTGCCGCCTTTAATTGAATTGTTCTAATTTTGTCTTAGGAGATGTCTCCACTTCCATGCTTATCTATATGTAATGCACATACCTTCTGGGTGTGTACTGTGAGTTCTGCCTGTTAATCTATCAAGGCTTTTACTACTCCTCATTTTAAGCAGTCCTCTGCATAGTCTGGTACGTACTAAACTTATTAGACAGATTTACTGGTGCTTGCCTAGGCGATAGAATGTGTGTGTTCGCCTCTTCTTCTGATAGTGATATGCCCTTCACATGTAGGCTTCAGTACAGTGTTCCTTTTTGAGTCACATTAAAACAGACATTATAAAGTGGATTATATGCAGTATAAAACAGGTAATATGAAAGTATAAAGTGTATTTTCAGATTAATTTCCACACAAGTTTTGTGACAATAGCTCAGTTTTTACCTCCTCAAATGCCTGCTGAAATCTGATTGGCCAATGGAGGACATTTTTTAAAGTAGTCAGGTCATCATCAAAGAACCACCAGATTAGCATATACACTGATCAACCATAACATTTAAAACCACCTGCCTAATATTGTGTAGGTCCCCCTACACAGCACTGACCCATCGAGGCATGGACTCCACAAGACCTCTAAAAGTGTGCTGTGGAATATGGCACCAAAATGTTAGAGGCAGATCCTTTAAGTCCTGTAAGGTGTGAGGTGGGGCCTCCATGGATCGGACTTGTTTGTCCAGCACATCCCAGAGATGCTTGATCGGCTTGAGATCTGAGGAATTTGGAGGCAAAGTCAACACTTTGAACCCTTTGTCATTTTCCTCAAACCATTCCTGAATTTTTGCAGTGTGGCAGGGTGCATTATCCTACTGAAAGAGGCCACTGCCATTAGGGAATACCACTGCCATGAAGGGGTGTACTTGGTCTGCAACAATGTTTAGGTAGGTGGTAAGTGTCAAAGTAATATCCACATGAATACCAGGACCCAAGGTTTCCCAGCAGAACATTGCCCACAGCATCACACTGCTTCTGCTGACTTGCCTTCTTCTTATAGTGCATCATGGTGCCATCTCTGCCCCAGGTAAGCCACATGCACACCCGGCCATCCATGATGTAAAAGAAAATGTGATTCATCAGACCAGGCCACCTTCTTCCATTGCTCCATGGTCCAGTTTGATGCTCAAGTGCCCATTGTAGGTGCTTTCAGTGGTGGACAGGTGGTCAGCATGGGTCTGACTGGTCTGCAGCTACGCAGCCCCATACGCAGCAAGCTGCAATGTACTGTGTGTTCTGACACCTTTTTATCATAGCAACATTAACCTTTTCAGCAATTTGTGCTATAGAACCTCTTTTGTGGGATCAGACCAGTTGGGCTAACCTTCTCTCCCCACACACATCAGTGAGCCTTGGGCACCCATGACCTTGTTGCCAGTTAACTGGTTGTCCTTTCTTGGACCACTTTTGGTAGATACTAACCACTACATACTGGGAACACCCCACAAGACCTGCAGTTTTGGAGACACTCTGACCCAGTCATCTAGCTATTACAATTTGGCCCTTGTCTTTGAGATCTTTACGCTTATCCTTTACAAGAACTGACTGTTCACTTGTTGCCTAATATATCCCACCCCTTGACAGGTGCCATTGTAATGAGATCAAGTCCTTCACTTCACCTGTCTGTGGTTTTAATGTTATGGCTGATTGATGGATATGCTACCAAATTTCAGCTTATTTGGATTTACGATTTCTGAGAAACAGTTATCTGAATTTTGCCCGTGTATGACCATGATGGAAAACTTTGCTGCCTATCTCTGAATCTTGTCCTGTATATGTTTTTCATCTTTTTTTGTGAATCAGTACAACCTGTCATGAGTTATAGCTGTGTGAGTAAATTATGTGCCACCTCACTAAATAATTGGCATGTAGTGGTCATATTGTTTTTAAAAATATCAAGATGTTTTTTGAATTGTTTTGCCGGGACATTCTTGCCTGCATCAGCGTCTTAACTATACTGTTTCTTTCTTTTTTAAATCAATAATTTTGCGCTATCGTTTTCATCTGTTGTATTTTTCACAATCTCTTCTACCGTATTTTCATTTTCTCTCAAAGACCGCTTTTGTATTTTGTCAAGACAGCGAGCAGAGGCCATCCACACTGGATCCACGCCGTCTAAAATAATATCAACAAATCTTCAAATAAGGTGCGTTAAACAACGTCAAACATTCAGCTTGTTCCATGTGTTGAGTGCAGGATGTTTAGTCATTCTTCCTCCGTCGTTAGTAATAGCTTTGTTTGTGATAAATGCATGTTAGTTAGGTCTCTGACGGAGAAGATTGCAGCATTAGAGGTGCGCATCCAGACTCTAGAGAGAGTTAGTGGGAGTGAGAACAGTGTAGTTTCTGTAGGGGAAAATCTGCATCCTTAGGCGGAGTTAGTAATCCCCCAACTCCGGCATTAGAGCCCTCACAGCGGGGCGAATGGGTGATGACTCGGCAGCATAATCACAAAGCCAAAGCTAATGCTAAGGCTCGCCCACACGAGCACCACTCCTCTCTGCTTCACATGTCTAACAGGTTTACTCTCCTCAGTGAAGTACCCGCTGAGAAACCTGAAAGAGCTCTGGTTATAGGTGACTCTATCTTGCGGCACGTGAAATTAGCTAGGCCTTTAGGGACACCAGCAGCTTTAGTTAGGTGTATACCATGAGCCAGAGCACCAGACATAGCAGGTAATCTTAGGGTCTTAGGCAAGCACAGGTTCTCAAAGATAGTTATTCATGTAGGAGCTAATGATATACGCCTTCGTCAGTCTGAGGTTACTAAAAGTAACATGGTAGAGGCATGTAAATTAGCGAAGGCTATGTCCGATGCTGTAATATGCTCTGGTCCCATCCCATGTGGTGTGGTGATGTAGCTTACAGCAGGTTATGGTCACTGAACTGCTGGATGTCCAGGTGGTGCTCCGAAAACAATGCAGGCTTTATAGATAATTGGACTATCTTTCAGGGCAAGGCTGGCCTTTTAGGGCGGGACGGTGCCCATCCCACTCATTTCTTGCAGCATAGCACATAGTCTCAGAACAGGCCTAGTTACTCAGTGACAATCCAGGGCCAAGGCCAGGGAGCAGACAAGCAGGCTAAACCAACTGTCTGCCAGCTCCACTGAATCGTCACTTAGGTTCCACCGTATTGAGACTGTGTCTGTTCCCCGAGCTAAACAAAATTATAGACATACTCAGACAGTTTGTTTTGGTAACCTAATTAACATAAAATTAAATCAAACCGAATGCGTAGCCAGCACCGTTGATCTGAAACTAGGACTGTTGAATATTAGATCTCTTATGTCTAAAGGGCTTATTCTTAATGAAACCATTACTGATCAGGAGTTCGATGTACTGTGTTTAACAGAAACGTGGATTAAACCAAACAAGTTTGTAGCATTAAATGAAGCTAGTCCCCCTGGGTACAGTTCTGGGCTGCCAAAAATAATCCAAACAGACTGTGGCACTAACTTTACTTCAAGAATGTTTGAACAGATTTTGAAGCAGCTTGGCATAAATCATCAGTTATCCAGTGCTTACCATCCAGAGTCACAAGGTGCAATAGAGAGGTTTCACCAGACGCTTAAAACAATGCTGCCCAGCTACTGCATTGAGACAGGAATGGATTGGGACAAAGGTCTTCCATTTCTTCTGTTTGCTGTGAGAGAGACAGTGCAAGAGTCTTTAAAATTCGGTCCAGCAGAGCTTGTCTTCGGTCATGTGGTACGAGGACCACTAAAGTTGTTGAGTGAGCAGCTGTTGGCCGAACATTCGACACCCGTGACTATCCCTGACTATGTCCAGTCCTTCTGTCAGAGACTTCAACATGCTCGTAAAGTAGCAGCACAACACCTTGTGATGGAACAAAGCAAAATGAAAGCCTGCTTTGACCAGAAATCTGTTAACAGATCTTTCCAGCCTGGTAATTCTGTTCTGGCTTTGCTACCCACTCCTGGTTCTGTGTTCCAGGCGAAGTTTGCTGGTCCCTACATGGTCAAAAAGAAAGTGAGTGTGTTCCCATGACATTGATGTTGGAGATGCGTCCCCAATCAAACAGCATCCTTATCGAGTCAACCCCAAAAAGCATGACAAAATGAAAGCTGAAGTGGAGTATATGGTGCAGCATGGTTTTGCTGTTCCAGGGACTCTGACTTTCAAGTTTGGTCTGGATGCACACAAGCATTCATGAGTTACATTGAAGCATACATAATTTACATCTTTGAGTAAATTATGCTCCACCTCATTTGGGAGTGACAAGGTTGGACAGGATTAGGAATGAGTACATCAGAGGGACAGCTCATGTTGGACATTTGGGGGACA
>JAKKZJ010000022.1:9298533-9311804 GCA_033441845.1 Pangasius mekongensis
CGTGATTCAGAGTTCGGTCACTCAGGGCGTTCCCATAGCGTTTCGCGACGCAGCTCGAGTTCCTGAAGGGGAACTGTTAGAAAATCTATTCTGCACAAATTCATGAGAAAGAATGAATAAAAACTCACATATCCATTTTTAGAGTATGGATCTTGTAGATATAGTAAAAGAGTCATGATTCCCAATGCACAATTAGTTCGTACACTTGATGGTGGAATCTTCCTTACAAAGCATTATAAGCGTTACAAACAATTGTCATTGCATGAATCCATAATCAGTTAAGACAGGTTTAGGTTTTAAAAAATATTTAAGGACAGATTTTTAAGAATTCTTGCCCATGTGACTCTATCATATCTTCCACCAGAATGTTAACCATCAGTTTCTGTTTTGCATCTCTTAGTGTTTTGGTTTCATCATATTCCATGAAGATTTCTTCACTCTTTGGATTAGCCTTCAGAACAGTATCAATCATCTGCCGGAATAGTACAGCATAATAACATGGAGTCAGAAAAACAATTTTTGGACCCTCCCACAGAATGAGAACACAACTTGTAAAACCATTTAAGGTGATTTCTTGGGGGGGGGCGGGGGGGGGGGGGTCTTACTTTAATTTATTTTAGCGTGTCAATATATATCCACAAAGTTTACCTGTCTTGCTTCATCTTGCTCCATAAACCCTGTTGGACTCCTTTTCCTTCTCACTGATTCCAGGATATCTGATGAATTTGATGAAACTGGGGACAGTGGATTGGTGGGCACTACTGAAGCTAATTATTCATCAGTGACCAGTTGAACATGCAAATCTAGAAAATATCATACATAAAAGGACAGCTTGCAATATATTTTCTTTTAAATCAGATTATAATCAATACATTAGTAAATGATAACAGATAATAAGTTTAAATGCCCTGTTTTTGAAATGATTTCAACATGATCATGATATTCTACCAAACATTTACTGTAGGCTTCTTGGTTGCTATTGCCTGCTAGTTATATCTCCTCAAAATCCTTGTTTTCCTTAATATTTGTATTAGTACTGGCTGTCTAATAGAGGACTGGAAGGTCAGGACACCTGATTTTACAAACTAATCAAAGATATGTCCATCTATTTCTGTTCCAGGCTCATCAGTTAATTAGATCTGTCCCTCAGTCAGACATTCAGGCTGCACACTAAAGCAGACAACTATTCTTGAACTAAATATCAACTTTCTTGAGGAAATCTGTGAAATATCTTGAAATAAATGATCATATTTCGTACTAATTTGTTATATCACTGAAAATATCACTGAATAGTCTTTCATGGTCATGCATATATGATTTTGTTAGAAAAACCACTTTCCCGTTCTCCTATCACCTTGAAACTCTCTAAAGAGCATTTTTAGGGAGCGAAGAGCACATTTTTTCGGCACATAGAGGTGCATTGATAAAAAAGTGTATCAGTGCATATATGATGAATAATGACTTTCTAAACATTATTTTATTCTATTTTTATCTTTTCAGATGTTAATCTTTTAATTAATTTTAATTTGTTAATCTTTTAGAGTTTTCAGCGAGCAAAGCGAACACTTTTGTTAGTACATAGATGTGTATTAAGAAAACAGGGTGTCAGTTCATATTTGATGAATAATGACTTTCTAAACATTGTTTTGCACGATTTAGTCTTCTAAACACTTAATTATCCAATTATGAATTTTAATATGAACATACAGATTTGTACTACTTTTCATCATAAACATTTGAAAAAATGTCTCTGTAATAAGAAAACAGTGTATCAGTGCAAATTGCATGATTAATGACGTTCTAAAGATTGTTTTGCATGATTTTAATCTTTAAACACTTTAATATCCAAAAACACATTTAAAAGTAAACAATTATTTTCCCATCCTCCTGTCGTCTGGAAACTCCCTAAATAGAGTTTTCAGCGAGCCACGTGCACACGTTTGTTAGGACCTAGATGTGTATCAAGAAAACAGGGGGTCACTACATATTTGATAAATAATGACTTTCTAAACATTGTTTTGCATGTTTTTAGTCTTCTAAATACTTTATTATCCAATTATGAATTTGAATGTAAACATACAAATTTGTACTACTTTTCATCATAAACATGTGAAAAATGTCATTGAATACTATTTCATGCACGTGTGTACAGGCATTTGTTAGAAAAAACATTTTCCCGTGCTCCTATGGCCTTGAAACTATCTAAATCGCTTTTTCAGAGAGCAAGGCGCACGCTAATTTTAGTACATAGAGGTGTAATAAGAAAACAGAGTATCAGTGCCAACTGCATGATTAATGACTTTCTAAACATTATTTTGCACGATTTTAGTCTTCTAAACACTTTATTATCCAATTATGAATTTTAATGTAAACATACAAATTTGTATCATTTTTTCTCATAAACATGTGAAAAATGTTATTGAATACTAATTCATGCACGTGCATACATTTGTCCATTAGAAAAAATGCTTTTCCGTGCTCCTAGTAATAGGTTAAGTCATTTAAAGCAATATTATCTCCTGTCACTTTAATTACTGAACTAAACATAGGCTTTAATAGCTTATATTTGCAAACCATATTTCTTCAAATCTTCAGTGTAGAGAAGAAGTACAAGATTATGTATATTCATTAACACAGAGTTGCAATTGGGTGAAAGATTTTTTAAAGAAAAATACACACAGCCAAGTTTTTTAAACTTCTCTTTTAAGAGCCTAAAGGATGGGTTTAAGGATCAAATTATCATTAATCGATTTGCATAGCATACCTATGCTGTGAAAATAGAGAATGGTTTTGGAAATTTGAGCCATCATTAATATCCTTGAAAATACCATTTTTACTGTGCTGTTCTTGCAAAAAAACTCTCCCTTAATTCTTTGTTTTTGAAAATGGATTTGAGAGTACCCAGAATAGGTATACTTATTAGGTGTAGAATACATATGCTTGTCTATTACATGGACCTGACTGTATATGCCAGTAGTGCTATCTCTTCGTATATCAGAATCAGAATCACCTTTATTGCCAAGTATCTTTGCTTTACATGTAGAATGAATTTGTCTTGGTGTACTGGTGCTTAGTAATAACAGAAAAATAAAGACAAGAAAGTAAAAGAGAAAAGAGAAAGTTATGAAATAAGAAGCTCCTCACCTGTGGAATGCCCTCCCTGAACATCTGAGGGCTCCACAAATGACTGATAGTTTTAAAAGGGGTCTAAAACGTACCTTTTTAAAAAGTGTTTTAATGTTTAGAGTTTACATATCTGTGCTAATCTCAGTTGGCAGCTGGTTTTAATTGCTTATGTTATTATGACTCTTTTCTGTAGCACTTTGAGATTTTCTTTAAAATGTAAAGTGCTTTATAAATAAAATGTTATTATTATTTATTATTTATTATTATTATTATTATGATTATTATTATTATTATTATTATTATTATTATTATTATTATTAAAGAAACTATGAGCATAAATATTAAAATATAAAAATTTAGGAAAATAGAAATAGAGACATTAACTATATATTAGTGCAGGATGTGCAAAGGTGGGTCAGGGCAAATGCTCACAGTAAGAAGGCCCTGGATATTGTTGATGAGGCCAGTTACAGATGGAAAGAAACTGTTTTTGTGGCATGAGGTTTAATCTTGATGGACCGCAGCCTCATGCTGGAGGGGAGTGCCTCAAAAAGTTTGTGTCCAGGGTGAGAGGGGTCAACCACAATCTTAACTGCCTGCTTCAAGGTCCTGGAAGTGATTTGTCCTTGGCAGTGGCAGCAGCATACCAAATGGTGATGGAGGAGGTGAGTATGGACTCGATAATGGAGGTGTAGAAGTGCACCATCATTGGTAGGTTGGACTTCTTTAGCTGCCGCAGAAAGTACATCCGCCGGTGTGCTTTTTTAATCAAAGAGTTGATGTTCAGCACCCACTTGAGGTCCTGGGTGATGATGGTTCCCAGAAAGTGGAAGAAGTCCACGGTATCAACTGGAGAGTCACACAAAATAATGTAGGTGGGTGGGGCTGGGTTCTTCCCGAAGTCTACCACCATCTCCACTGTTTTCACAGAACTGAAAGAATTGAAATTGTAGGCAGACTCATCCCCCTCAGAGATGAGCCCAATGAGAGTGGCATCAGTGACCAGCTACATCAGCAGTTGCATTGATGCCGTCACTGTCTCCAACATCATCACCACGCGAACCAACCAGAAGCTGTGGATGACCGCAGAGGTGTATGCGCTGCTGAGGATCTGAGACTCCGCCTTCAGTGCAGGCAACAAGGTGGCCCTAAGGACAGCGAGGGGCAAACTGTCCTGGGTAATCAGAGAGGCAAAGCACGCACATGCACAGAGAATCCACTGCCACTTCAAGGACGGCGGCGACACACGGTGCATGTGGCATGGCATCCAGGCCATCACCAGGCACTCACATCCATGGCACTCACATCCATCATCATGAAGTTTTTTGAGTGGCTTGTCATGAGGCGCATCAAGACCCTGCTTTCCCCCTTACTGGAACCCCTGCAATTCATGTATCGCCCCAAACGCTCAATAGATGATGCCATCACCACCACCCTCTATCTGGCCCTCACCCACCTGGACAAAAAAGACACATGTTCGAATACTGTTCATAGACTTCAGTTCAGCATTCAGCATCCACCCTCCTTTGATCCCCATCAATTTGCCTACAGAGCAAATAGATCCACAGAAGATGCCATTCCCACTGCCCTTCACACTGCATTAACCCACCTGGAACACCAAGAGAACTATGTGAGGATGCTTTTCCTAGACTTCAGCTTTGCCTTCAATACTGTTATCCCAAGTAGATTAGTCACCAAACTTGTCAATCCTGGACCTTCTCAACTCATCTGCCACTGGATTAAGGATTTTCTAACAAATCGCCACCAGTTTGTTAGACTAGGCTACCACCTCTTCTCCACGCTTACAATCAGCACTGGCACCCAACAGGGGTGGGTGTTGAGCCCCATACTTAAGGCCCTCTACACTCATGACTGTGCATTATCCCAACCCACCAACATCATTAAGTTTGCAGATGACATGACTGTGGTCGGTCTCATCTCAGAAAGGTCATGAAACAGCCTACAGGGGTGAAGTCCAAAGACTGACAGCATGGTGTTCATCCTGAACACCACAAAAACAAAGGAACTCATCATAAACTTTCATAAGTGTAGCACAGCTCTTGATCCAAAATACATCCATGGGTCTCTACCTTCAGGTTCTTGGGTACACACATCGCTGATGATCTCTCGTGGACCACAGACACCATAGCATGGTAAGGAAGGCACAACGACTCTTTCCTGAGGATTCTCAGGAAAAACAACTTACAGGAGGATCTGCTGTTGCCCTACTACCACTGCTCCATTGAGAGCGTGCTGATGTACTGTATCACTGTATGGTACACCAGCTGCTCAGCAGCAGACAGGAAAGCCTTTCAGAGGATCAGCAACATCTCCCAAAAAATAATTGGCTGCTCACTACCTTCTCTGGAAGAGGTATTCAGCTTTTGCTGCCACAGCAGAGCAAACAACATATTGAAAGACCCAACCCACCCCAGACACCATCTGTTTGAGCTTCTGGCAGATGTTTCTACCCCTGAGGCATTCGAGATCTGAACACTAAGAAACACTATCACTGAATGTTAGGAACACTACACACACACTCACGTCTATAGACTCTTACTTCATATTCATTTATCCCCAACTGCAAAAATTCAACAAACCAATGTGCAATACTGTAATGTGCAATACCTTAGTTTTATTTTAATTTTAATTACTAATATTATATTTAAAATGTATAAATCTTACCAGATCACACTGTTCAAATGTGCAATATGTTAAGTGAAATATCTTAGCTGCTTTACTATCTTAACTGATCATTTATGTTAATATTTCTATCCTTTTATATTTGTTATCCCTTACCCCTTTATTTTATTCTTATGCACCATTAGGAGGGACACTCAATTTCATTGTACACTGTGCAATGACTATCTATCTATCTATCTATCTATCTATCTATATATATATATATATATCTATCTAACACAATCATTCCTCAGCACCTGATTGGAAAGCTGAACCTGCAGGGCTTGAACACCTCCCTCTGCAACTGCATCCTGGACTTCCTGACTGGGAGACCTCAGTCAGTCCAGATCTGTATCTCCAACAACACCACACTGAGCACTGGGGCCCCCTAGGGCTGTGAGCTCAGTCCACTACTGCTCACTCTGCCGACTCAAGTCTGTGTAGCAATGCACAGCTCGAACCACATCATCAAGTTTGCCGATGACACAAATGTGGTGGGTCTCAGCAGCAAGAACGACCAGTCAGCATACAGACAGGAGGTGCAGCGGCTAGTGGACTGGTGCAGCGTCAACACTCTGTCTCTGAATGTGGACAAAACTAAAGAGATGGTTGTTGACTTCAGGAGAGCAAGGAGCACCTACTCTCCACTGAACATCACACAGGTGTGTGTGTTCCTGTGTAGCTCTCTGACAGAGAAGATTAGAGGTGAGTTTCCAGACTCTAGAGAGGGTTAGTGAGAGTGAGAGCAGCGTAGTTTCTGTAGGGGAAAGTCTGGATGCCTTATACAGAGTTAGCAATCCCCCAACTCTGGCATTAGAGCCCTCATAGCAGGGCGAATTGGTGACGACTTGGTGGCATAATCGCAAATCCAAAGCTAACTCTAAGGTTCGTCCACAGGAGCGCCAGTCCTATCCGCTTCACATGTCTAATAGGTTTGCTCTCTTCAATGAAACACCCGCTGAGAAACCTGAAAGAGCTCTGGTTATAGGAGACTCTATCTGAACGCACATGAAATTAGCTAGGCCTTTAGGGACACCAGCCACACTAGTTAGGTGTATACTGGGAGCCAAGGAGCCAGACATAGCAGGTAATCTTAGGTTCTTATTCATGTAGTTATTCACGTAGCAGCTAATAATATACGTGTTTGTCAGTCAGAAGTTACTAAGAGTAACATTGTAGAGGTGTGTAATTTAGCGAAGGCAATGTCCATCCCAATGCAGCATGGTGATGTACATAGCTTACAGCAGGTTATGGTCGCTGAACTGCAGGATGTCCAGATGGTACTCTGAAAACAATGTGGGCTTTATAGATAATTGAAGTATTTTGAGGGCAAGGCTGGCCTGTTAGGGCCAGACAGTGTCCATCCCACTCAGGAAGGTGCATCTCTCATTTCTTGTAGCATAGCACATAGTCTCAGAACAGGCCTAATTAACCAATCCAGACAATCCAGAGCCAAGGCCAGGAAGCAGACAAACAGGCTAAATGGACCATCTGCTAGTTGCACTGAGTTATCACTTAGGTTCCAATATATTGAGACTGTGTCTGTTCCAAGCTAAACCCCAAGCTAAACAAAAATGTAGAAATACTCAGAAAGTTGGTTTTAGTAACCTAATTAATGTAACATTAAATCATACCGAATACACAGCCAGCACCTTTGATCTGAAGCTAGGACTGTTAAAAATATTAGATCTCTTACATCTAAAGCACTTATTGTTAACGAAACTATTAATGATCAGGAATTTAATGTACTGTGTTTAACAGAAACGTGGGTTAAACCAAATGCATTAAATGAAGCTAGTCCTCCTGGATACAGTTTTATACATCAGCCCCGTCTAACCGGCAGAGGAGGAGGTGTGGCAGTTATTTATAATGATAATCTATACATCACACAAAAATCAAGTCATAAATTCTACGGTTTTGAAGTTTTTTATACCAACATAACATATGGAGCAACAAAAAATAAATCTACCCAGATGATTCTGCTTATTATTATTATTTACAGACCCCCAGGGCCATATTCTGAATTCCTTTGTGAATTTGCAGATTTCATCTCTAACCTGGTTGTTTCTTTATACAAAGCATTAATTGTTGGAGACTTTAAAATTCCTTTTGATAATCCAGAAGACCCTCTGAGAACAGCGGTTGTGTCCATTCTCAATTCAGTAGGGGTTAATCAGAACTTAATAGGACCCACTCATAGTGGTGCTCACATTCTTGATTTAATGCTAATATTCAGATTAAATTTTATCAGTATTCTCCCAGACTTATCAACTATGATTGGATCACCGTCTGATCCCGAAGAACTTGACCAGGCAGTTTAGAATCAGCGTTCCGCTACATGCTAGATAAGGTAGCTCCACATAAAAGAAAATTAATTAGAGAGAAAAAATTATCACCATTGTATAATCATAAAGCACCTTTAAAAAAGACCATTTGAAAATTAGAATGTAAATGGCATCAAACTAAATTGGTAGTATTTCAAACAGTATGGAAGGAGAGCCTTCTGAACTATAGAAAAGCTTTTAGTGCTGCTAGATCAATGTATCTCTCTACCCTAATAGAAAATAACAAAAATAATCCTAGATTCTAATTTAATACTGTAGCAAAATTAACTAGGAATAAGACCACAATAGAAACATGAACATAATCATTATATAGCAGTGATGACTTCATGATTTTTTTCAATGGCAAAATTGAAAATATCAGGCAAAAATTCAGGCTACTAATTTAAAACCAGACAGGTTTATAACTAACCCTGTAGATTATAATATAAAAATATCAGCTCAATGATTCGAATGTTTTTCTCCCCTTTGAGAGACTGAAATAATTTCAGTAATTTCCTCATCAAAATCTTCAACATACAAGATCCTTTACCTACATGTTTCCTCAAACAGATAATTCCATAAGCAAGCAGACCTCTTCTAAGAATAATCAATTCTTCCATTACCTATGTACCTAATTCTTTTAAACTAGCAGTTATCAAACCACTGATTAAAAAACCTGACCTCAACCTGTCAATTGTTCAGCTATGGGCCAATATCAAATCTCCCCTTTATCTCCAAGATCCTAGAAAAGTTTGTAGCACCGCAGTTGTGCTCATACCTACATAGAAATAACATTCATGAAATGTATCAGTCAGGATTTAGGCCTCATCGTAGCACAGAGACAGCACTGGTTAATGACCTACTGCTGCCCTTAAATCATGGTTGTATCTCTTAGTGCAGCTTTTTATCACACTATTTTCCGTGATAGATTAGAAAATGTTGTAGGTGTTAAGGGAATGGCCCACTCCTTGCTCAGTCTTATTTGATCAGTCATTTGTTATCAGTTTATAGATGTAAATGATTACTTCTCTACGCATACTAAGGTAAAGTTTGGTGTTCTGTAAGGTTCTGTTTTAGGCCCACTGCTCTTTTCTTCATATATGCTACCTCTGGCAAAATATTTTGTAAACATGGTATTACCTTCCACTGTTAAGCTGATGACACACAGTTGTATGTTTCAGCAAAGCCAGATGACAGAGACCAGCTTAGTAAAGTTGAGGAATGTGTAAAGGACTTTAGACACTGGGTGCTTATTAACTTCCTTCAAATTAAGTCTGACAAGAAAGAAGTACTTGAACTAGGACCACATGTAGCTAGAAGTAAGCGTTCTGATTACATAATAACTCTGAATGGCCTTTCTGTTTCATCATGTGCAGCAGTAAAATATCTTGGTGTGATTATTGACTCCAGTCGTTCAATTGAAGCTCAATATTATTATAATATTATTAAGATAGCCTTCTTTCATCTCAGAAATATTGCTAAGGTAAGAAATATAATGCACTACACAATGCAGAAAAATTAGTTCATGGTTTTGTTACCTCTAGGTTGGATTATTGTTAATGCCTTCATGTCTGGATGTTCCAGTAGGTGCATAAACAAGCTCCAGTTTGTCCAAAATGCAGCAGCAAGAGTCCTTTCTAGAACCAGAAGATATGACCATATCACCCCTATCTTATCCACACTGCATTGGCTCCCAATCAGATTACGTATTGATCATAAAATACTGTTGACCTATAAAGCACTGAATTGTCTCACAGCTCAGTACCTGAGTGAACTTTTGGTCTTTTAAGATCCACCACGCATACTTCTATCAAAAGGTACAGGCTACAGCAGGGCGTAGAACTTTCTCTTACTGTGCCTATTGTCCTGTTTTGGTAGTTATTGTACTGTTGTGCTGTTTGCACATATTTTGCATGTCCACTTTGTGTAGGAATCTATAGTCTCTTGTAGTTCTGTGTCGTTTTTATGCAGCACTATGGTCCTGGAGGAACGTTTTTTCATTTCACTGTGTACTAACAAGCTGTATATGGCTGAAATGACAATAAAGCCACATGACTTGACAAAAGAGAAGAGGCGTATGTTTTCTGGAAGAAAATTTCCTCAGGCAAGTTGGACTGTTGTCAATTTAGCAGTGAGTATAATGTGTAATGTGCTCATAACTTTATATTTTTAGCGATACATAAAAGAAGACTTTAGATACATAAAAGATTTTAAAGAATATTTTATTCAAACTCAGTTGAGCAAATAAGAGAAAATGATGCTTCTTTTACTGAATTGTAGGGCACGTAGGTCAGTGTGCATCCAATGAGGTGCTGATGCTGTACAGAGATGCACGAGGGCTGATCAAGGAAGTGGTTCTAATTATACAGTTATTGTGTTTTAATTTAAATGAGTATAATTTGTTCGATCTTGGATTGGCAGTTTTGACAGAAATGTCTATGAGTCAGCTAGTAACATTGCCAAACAATATTTTTATTCCTTATTCCCTGTGTGCCATCACGAGGCAGGCTAACCATTGTTTTCCGTAGATCTGTGTATGGTTGATTCGAATTTTTTCAAAAATATATTTTACTTACGTATGGCAGATCTATCTCTTTTACATACAACAACTTTTTTGTTGTTGTTTCTAACTGTATGTACAGTATCAGGCAAACCATAAGTATTTTGGATAGTGATGCATTTTTTTCTGTTTAGGCAGTGAACACCTGCAAGCTTCTAAAGCTAATATGACATTGAAGGAAACACAATTAAAGCTAAGAGAGTGACCATGCAAACCACAGTAGTATGAGGACAGTGTAATTCCAAAAACAACAGAAGCTAGGTCAACAAAACAACAATAAGGATCACTGTCCAGATTATGGTTGGCTCTGTAGTTTTACAATTTATTCTAAGAAGCATTTCTGAGCTTGCTGGATCCTCACAGCCATTTTGTTTTACATACTATAGCAGCCTACAATCTTGCACTGTGGTGGCCAAACTTTCATAAAAATGACTGTTTTCTGATCTTTAAATTAGTTGTTGGGTGGGAATCAAAAAGAGAAGTTTTGAAAGGATCAGTAATTTTTTTATTTTCTCCTAACCTTGAGGTGAGAAAGTCTTGCTACCAACTCTCTAAACGGGAGAAAGGCACCCAAGGCAGAAGCCAGAAAGGAGGCACTTCCATCTCACAAAGTATCTGTCTTAATAGGTAACTTCTGATGTATTTCTATAGACTTGCTCTGCTGTGAAAAGGTATTCAGCCTTTTGTTCAGTTCTTTTATTATTTATTGTCAAACAATTCAATTTGATTAAGTCCCTGTATAACCAGTTCATTATATTTTCTGTGATTAGGGTAAGTGACTCAATTAAGCCCAACCTCTATAAGTTTTAAATATTTTCTTATTGGTATATTATTAGCTTTCAGAATAAGGTGAGTAGTAAATCAAAATTAATCTCTCATCTAAATATCATATGTTGTTTTGTCCTCCAATGAAATAATTAAATGACATTTAATTGTTGTTCCTTTTATGGCTGCTCCCATTAGGGGTCACCAGCATGGATGATTGGTCCGCATATTTGATTTTGCACAGCTTTTATGCCAGATGCCCTTCCTTATGTAACCCTCCCTGATTGAGTGCACTGTTGCATGCAACCTCAATGGTTGGGTTGGTTCCCTGCGTGGGAATTGAACCCAGGCTGCAGCTGTGAGAGCTTTGTGGCCTAACCACTAGTCCTCCAGGGACCAATTGACTTATTTAATTGCAAATATGAAAAGTCTGAACTTTTCAATACAGAAACACTTTATATTGAATAATAAAAAATTATTAAATCATTAAATAATTTTTGATCAAACTGCATAAATATGGAAAACAGCTTCAGTATTTAGTATAAACCATTTTCAGATGCTAAACAAGTTAGATTTTAAATATCAAATAGAAAACATACAGCATACTGCCAGTTTAATCACTGGGTTGATGAAAAATGCTGTTTGACAGAAGGTAACGTTTTAATGCTAATTTCCAGTGACTGCTGGACAGTAGCAGGACATTATCCCAGATAAACCAAGAACAACAAATTCAGTTCTCCAAATAAAAAGTAAAATTACAATAAAAGACATAATTACTTTCCTGTAATATAAATTATTTCCCATATTTCATCATGATTTCTGTCATTTTTATATTTAAAAATAAATGTATAAGCCATTAATGTGGACCAATGGGCCAAAAGAAATGCTGACTCATGACTGTGCTGCAAAGTTCAGTTCTTATCACATCATCAAGTTTGCTAAAGACACTACAGCAACAATGATGGGTGAGAGTACAGAGAGGAGATGAACCAGGTCGCAGAATGGTGTAGAGACAACAATCTATCTCTTACTGTTGTTAAAGAGATGATTGTTGACTTCAGGAGGACCAGTCACCACTGCACATCAATGGAACAACTGTGGCGAGAGTCAGAAGCGTCCCCAGGTTACGCATGTAACCATGGTTCCCCGAGGGAACGAGACGCTGTGTCGAAACGCTATGGGAACGCCTTCAGCATGACCGTGCTCTGAATCACATGTATAATCAGTCCAATGGATGGGCAAGACGTCACAGGCGGGGTGACGTAGCGACCCGGAAGCATAAAAGCCCGAGCGGCATGCGCCACGCTAGCTTCTGGGAAATGAGTCAAGCACGGCAGGGATGCCGGAAGTGTGGCACTGAGACGCAGCGTCTCGTTCCCTCAGGGAACCATGGTTACATGCTTAACCTGGAGACATTCCCCTTCAGGAACTCGAGCTGCGACGAAACGCTATGGGAATGAGTATGCCCACACCGCCAGACTTACAAATCCCTGCCCAGTGTGGAAGAGGCACAGCTAGGGCAAAAGGACAGAAGAGCCAGGAGTCTGAGCCTCAGCGCACCGTGGAGGAAACGTCAAACCAGGGGTGCCTGCCCACTGACTGGCCACCAAGAGGGGCGTGGTAGGCCGAAATAGCCGCCACGTAGACTTTCAGGGTGGAGTGGGTCAGCCCTGCAGAGAGACAGGCCTGCAGGAACTCCAGGACTGTACCAACTGGGCAGTGAACAGGGTCGAGCCAGTGGTCTCCGCACCAGGAAGTGAAAAGTTTCCACTTCAGGGCGTACAGTTTCCTCGTAGAGGGAGCTCTGGACTGGA
>JAKKZJ010000022.1:9314486-9329026 GCA_033441845.1 Pangasius mekongensis
GAGGAATTAAAATTGATCTGTATCTGTCATCTGTATGGATCAACTCATTTACTTTAAACCATTTGATAAGAAATACTTTAATGTGATTGATAACAGAGCATATTGTTACATTTTAAAAACAGATTGATAAATGTGTTTACAACTAATATAGTGTTTTGCAAATAAGTAATATTTAATTGTATTTTTATGCTATTGTATTACCATAGTGTTAATACAGATAACACTAAATTACACTCTGAGTGAGTTCATCCACACCAGTGTAAAATTTATTTTAACAAGTTGTAAAATTTATTTTACACTGCTTACTATTGAGTAGTGTTAAATTTCAGCTATTCCCAGAGTCAATATTAACTCGATTACAGTGTCAATGTGCCAACACTTTAAAAAGAGGCTGAACACGCTATTTAGAGAGATTCATGGCGCCAGGAGCTTGGGAAAGTGGTTTTTCTAACAATCATGTATATGCGCTTGAGTGAAGTAAATTTCAATTACATTTCTCACATGTTTATGAAGAATAATGATTTTAAATATGAATGTTTATTTTAAAACACATTATTTGATTTAAAAATGTGTTCTGATATATGTTTTTCACAAAAAATCAGTCAAGGCCAATGAGTCTGAGTTTGAAAAAATAATTAATCGTATCATTTTTCTTTTGATAAAAAGTGAAAACGGGTCCCACAGACCCGAACACCATACAAGGGTTAACACAAAAACCCGATGTAGTGTGGTTTTGTCTGACGTACTGTGACCGTGTTATACTTTACACTGTTTATGAATGTTGGTATAGCTGAACTTTTGAGGCCCGACGGAGTGTGGCTGTGTCCCAAGCAGTGAGACAGAGAAGTTCAGAAACCTAATATTTCTGATATTTCTATTCTTTAGTGTACAAAGGAGAAATCTTAGGTTGTCTGTTGAAACATTGTCTCACGATCTGGAGGAAGCAAAGGCTGCTTGTCAGTTTATGATGAAGAAACATTCTTAAACATTCTTCATCATAAACTAAACAAGATCCATTAGGTTTTCTGAAAAACTTGGAACAATATGGTGGTGTGTACAAGTTCACAGATGGGGATGCATGTGTTTTACTAACCATGTGTCTATGGGATATTTTGTCTGGAGCCCTAACCCAGAAAGTGAAAGATGGAACTATGAATAAGTCAGAGAAAAAACAGGCACTGCTTGAAGTTTTAGGCGTTATGTCAGTCAATTGTGTCAATCCTGATATTACTCAGAATCATGTCAGTTTTAAATCTGCTCTGATTAACAAGTGTGACCCACTCACTTGTTCTGCTGTGGCAATGCTAATGACACATCTTTCAGAATACAATGATATTATTGCTAAAATGACCCAGTTTTACAACAGTAATGCTAATTCAAAGAAATCTCATCCTGTGTCAGGATTGGTGTGAAAAAGCCATTCATCAGAATGGTAGTCGTAAGGTTTCTTGGAAAAATGAAGTCTATGTTAACAGAGGGGAGAGACCACCTCCTTATAATCCTGATAACCTCCCAATGTGCTATTCATGTTGTAAATAGGGACATATTTCTAGAGAATGCAAATTTTCCCTGAAGAGAGCAAAACCCAGAATTGATTTAAACCACTTACAGTCTACAGTAAATAAACTTAGCAAGGAGAATGAAGAATTGCATTCTCACACGGAGAAGCAGCGCTCTTAAGCCAAGCCTCCATAAAACACGTGGCACCCCTGTCAAGAGACAATCATGGTAGACCAATCATAAATATTGCTGTTGGAGGCCAATGCAATGATTTGATTCTGGTGCTTCATTAACGATTCCCCATTCAGACAATCCCCCACAGAACGGCAAGAAAACAATAACACTAGAAGGTTTTGATGGAACAATTTCTTTAGCACTCTGGCTCAGCAGAACTGGTGATGGTCGTAGTATCTTAGGCTCAGATATTATGACTAAGCATGGTTATATTATTGACTATTGAAATAACTGTATTTGGCACAATTCTCAGAGCAAAGACAAAGTTGTGGAGATTTCTGATGTAGATGCTGTGCATGAGATTAAAAAAAAATCAGAGGACTATGACTTAGATACATTGTTGGCAGTGGAAGATTCTGAGTTAGCAGAACTGTTGGACCAAAACAGATGTGTTTTTGCTAATTCAAAACATGATTGTGCAGATTCTAGTGTGATGGAAGTGAAGGTTGAAGGATGTGACCCACCCTCTTTCAGACAGTACAAGTACCCAGCTGAGGCTAGTCCATACATACAGCGTACTGTAGATTCTCTATTAGAACAGGGTGCATTTCTTCATCATTAGCCCCAATTTGGCCCATTTGTAAACCAGACAAATATGCTGATATTAATTTAATAGTTGATAAGCTAGCAAAGAAAGCTGCTGTGGAAGGAATAACACTTTCAGGTGTCACAGAGCAAGAATCAGTTACAGCTATCAACAATAGAGAGCCGGCAGACCTGAAAAGCACTCAACAGAGTGACCCTTCAGTAACAGAAGCAATCAGACTGAAGAGCGATGGACAAACAATTGTAGACGGTCCATTTGCCAAGCATGATGTCCGGCTGATCGTACATGACAACATGTTACTGCACAGATGTGGTTACACACCAGTGTGGGTTCCACCTATTAGATTGCGGATTGATATTTTGTATCATCACAGGTCACTTAGGTTTAAAAAAGTGAAGAACAGGATAGAAAACATGTTTTTGTGGCCAGATGTAGATAAGGATTTGAAAGATTACTGTCCAAATTGCCTAACATGATGAATTAAAAAGATGGGTTAAAGTAAGTTTATGTGTTTGTAATGTTTTATTCCTATCTTTTTAGTTGACTGATTTTTAGATTGTTTGCTGTGTTGTGTGGGACCAAAGCGGGGATAATTCTTTTTGTTTGCATGTGTTTTTCAGAATCCCCTAACCAAAGAGAAATAAAGATGTGACCATGGATCATGGCAGTGGTTCTTCCAGTGATGGTGATGATGCAAGAATGCCTGGAGCTGCAACCAGCGCCCCCTTCTGGCATAGTGACGAAACTCAAGGGGTGCTGATCGTCAACGTGCATTGGATTCATGTTCCAGTCCTACTAAACAGCGTGGTCTCCATACATGGATGAGAGATGCAGGGAAGAAAGCATGTGTTACAACGACCCTGAACTACTTTTCCATCTTTGAAAATGATAATCAGACTCTATGTCTGATCAATGCTACCTCATTCGGTATGACACCAGATTTAACATGGTCCATAGGAAATTATTGCTTTCCATATGGGGCTACACATCAGATGATGTCATCCAATCCAGAGAAACAACAAGGTGTTGTGGAAAACTTTACAAAATTAGATTTTTACCAAAACTTGACAATGTTTACAGCATTTGGCAGATACCCTTATCTCATTTTTTTTTTTTTTACACAACTGAGCAGTTGAGGGCCTTGCTAAAGAGCACAGCAGGGGCAGCTTGGTGGTGTTGGGACTTGAACTCTCAACCTTCTAATCAGGAGGCCAACATCTTAACCACTGAGCTATCACTGCCCCAATAGGCTAATGTCATTGATGCAAAGAAAAGATAGCCACATTGTTAAGCCTCAACAAGGGCTTGAATGAAAGGATAAGTTGCTGACAAAACAAATACACGATGAAGACTCAACTATTGTCTATTCAGGTCTAATCTGGGCTGTAACCTTAAAACCGCTGTTTGTGTATGTATTTTCCATATTGTTTGCCAGTGCATTAGGTTGTACTGTATGTGCTCTATGTTAAGAAACCAAACTGCAGATAGCTGTGCAGATAGTGGGCATAAGAAGATGTGAGTTTAAAGGTTACAAATGCACCTTATAAGTAAACTTCAGACTTTTCATATTTGTGATTAATTAAGACATCCATGTCCCTGGAGGACTAGTGGGTAGGCCACAGTGCTCTCACCGCTATAGCCTGGGTTTGATTCCTGGCCAGGGAACCAAGCAATGAACAAATACTTTTTTGCAGGAGAGCTAGTCTGTAGAAATAGAGGCCTTAGAACTTGCCTATTTAGACAGACACTTTGTGAGCTGGAAGTGCCTCATAAAAATATAACATAAAAAATAAATCATACCAAATGCACCGCCATAGTCTGAGAATAGGCCTAGTTAATCGGTGACAATCCAGAGCCAAGGCCAGTAAGCAGACATGTAGGCTAAACGGTCCTTCTGCTAGCTGCACTGAGCCGTCATTTAGGTTCCAACATATTGAGACTGTGTCTGTTCCTCGAGCGAAACAAAAATGTAGAAATACTCAGAAATACTTTGTTTTAGTAACTATGCTATGCTACAAGAAATGAGAGCAGCACTTCCCGAGTGGGATGAACATTGTCCAGCCCTAACAGGCCAGCCTTGCCCTCAAAACTACTCCAATTATCTATAATAATTGTTTTCGGAGCACCACCTGGATTTCCAACAGTTCAGCAAACATAACCTGCTGTAAGCTACATCGCCACGTCGCATTGGGATAGGCGTCAGACATCACTTTTGCTAATTTACACAACTGTACTACTCTTAACTCAACTCTAAACTAACCAAGTAAACTAAGTAAATAAGATTACCTGCTATGTCCGGCGCCCTGGCTCCCAGTATACACCTAACTAGTGCTGCTGGTACCCCTAAAAGCCTAGCTAATTTCACGTGCCTTAGGATAGGGTATCCTATAACCAGAGCTATTTCAGGTTTCTCAGCGGGTGTTTCATTGAGGAGAGCATACCTGTGAGCCACATGAAGCGGAGAGGATTGGCACTTCTTGTGGGGCAGCCTTAGCCTTCGCTTTGGTTTTGCAATTGTGCCACCAAGTCGCCCTGCTGTGAGGGCTCTAATGCTGCAGTTGGGGGATTGCTAACTCTGCCTAAGGCATCCAGACTTTCCCCTACAGAAACTATGCTGCTCTCACTCTCACTAATGCTCTCTAGAGTCTGGATGCTAGGGAATGATTGTGTTGAATGCTGAACTGAACTCTATGAGCAGCATTTGAATGTATGTATCTATTTTGTCTAGATGGGTGAGGGCCAGATAGAGGGTGGTGGTGATAGCATCAGCTGTTGAGTGTTTGGGGTGATACGCGAATACGGGATGGTAGTCATTGAGGCAGGGCACTGAAGACTTCTTCGGCATGTCCCTTGCTGTGCTTAGGGCGCACGCACCTCTGCGGTCATCCATGGCTTCTGGTTGGTTTGGGTGGTGATGATCTTGGAGACAGTGACGGAATCAATGCACTTGCTGATGTAGCTGATGACTGATGCCGTGTATTCCTCCAAGTTGCCGTCGGTTACAGTTTCTCTGAACATGTGCCAGTCAGTTTTCTCAAAACAGTCCTGAAGAGTAGAGATGGCTCCTGCTGCCAAAGTTTTCACCTGATTCAGAACCAGTTTGGAGCTTCTGAAGAGCAGTCTGTATGCTGGGATAAGCATAACAGAAATGTGGTCTGAGTAGACGAGGTGTGGGGTTCTTGCCCGGTATGCGCTGGGGATGTTTGTGTAAACAAGATCCAGCATTTTCACCCCTCTCTCTGCAAAATCCACATGCTGATGGAATTTAGGGAGCATTGACTTTAGATTTGCATGGTTGAAATCTTCGGCAACAATAAACAGTCCCTAAGGATGTGAATTCTGCAGCTCACTAATAGCCCCATACAGTTCACAGAGTGCCTCCCTAGCATTAGGACTGAGGGGAATGTACACTCCGATTGTAAGGACAGTGGTGAATTCCCATGGTAACTGAAATGGTTTGCATCTTACAGTCACAAACTCAACCAGCAATAAGCAGTAACTAGAAACTAGCACCGAGTTCTTGCACCATTATGTGTTGATTTAAACACACAAGCCACCACCATGAGCCTTACTGCACAGAGCTGCATTTCTGTGAGCAGGAAACAAGGCTAGCTGAATGGCGGCTTGCAGAACACTGTTGCTGAGCCATGTCTTCATGAAAACGAGGACAGAGCAGTCTCTAAACTCACACCGTATAGTTTGCTGGAGTCGGATGTATTCCAATTTATTGTCCAGGTAGCAGACATTGGAGAGCAGGATGGATGGTAGAGCCAGCCACCTAGGTTTTTTTTTTTTTTTTACCCTGGCATGGTCAGAGGGCAGGGTCAGCTATGATATGGCAGATGTGGTTAATGGCCCAAAAGCAGCATAGCAGTGCTGTAGCTTGAACCCTTGCCCTTCCGTAACCCACCACCTTGACCGTTCAGCCACCACTACCCCACACACTGACCTTGGGCTTCAATTTTGTCATATCTCTGTATTTTAATTGTGATCGTTCACATATATGTAACTAAATGTAAAAAATAGAAAAATTAGCTATTTTCCCTCACAATACAATGTACTGTCTTAAGAGTTACAGTAAAACTACATACTTTCTCTTTGCAAATGCTTTCTCTTACTGCACTTACGTTATTCTAAGTAATATCTTATCGGGCATTTAACCCAGAATCAGAAAAAAAAAAGAATTGGCCAAGTGTACTCACCCGAGGAATTTGCTATGGTTTTCAGAAGCTCTGAGCATTCACACACACACATACTCACAAACACACAAACACTGGGACTCGCGCGTGCACATACACCATCTGCATCATTTAATGATGCATAGAAGCGGTCCACTGCTTTTACTTGTTGTACATACAGTAATACTGCAACCACAGCATTGGTTAAATGTTGCACAACACAGCACAACTGCAGTTCAGTGCAGTATACATGCATTTCAGGGTATCAATGCTATGCACCTGCGTTTGTTTTTCCATTGTCTTAAAAATCGCAAATTAGCATTTTTTATACGAAAAGCACTAAATCCTACCAGCACTTCGGAATTTGTTGACACATGAACTTGCATTTGTGTTTTTGCTTGAAAACTGCTTTTCCTTAAGTCCTAGCGCCTTCTAACTCTCAAAATAGCGTTTTCAAAGCATAAAGCACACACGCATGCAAGCGCATTCAAGTTGTTGAAAATACAGGGTGTTGTGGCATGTTTGATAAATACTAACATGATTTTTCAATTTGACTTTTTATTATCTTTATTTTAAATTATGAAATTTAACATAAACAACCATGCTTGATGTGTCTCATCATAAACTCGAAAAAAAATCATGTAAAAGCAAGCCAAGCACTTGTGTTAAAGTGTTTACTTGAAAACTACTTTTCCTTAACTCCTAGCGCCTTCAAACTAATTGAAATTCGTTGAAAAGACAATATGGTATGACACACTTGATGAATACTAACTTACGAAACATGATTTTTTTTCTTTTTTTTTTTTTTTTACTTTTTAATCCCCTATGAATTTTAATGTAAACAATCATGCTTGAAGCCATTTCTAATAATGAACAAATGAAAAACATAATGGAACAGCAAAGCCATGTTCATGCCTTTACGTGTTTCCTTGAAAACTCATTTTCCTAAATAGCGTTTTCTACGCATAAACCCCAAGGTCATGCTAGCACTTTGGAATTCGTTGACACATGCACCTTCGTTTATGTGTTTGCTTGAAAACTGCTTTTCCTAGCGTTTTCAAACTCGCTAAATAGCGTTTTGTACGCGTAAAGCACACACTCATGTGAGCAAATTGAAATTAGTTGAAAAGACAGTACCTTAGGGCACATTTGATTAATACTAACTTACTGAACATTATTTTTTATTGCGTTCTTTTCATCAGCTTTATGTCAAATTATGAATCTTAATATTAACAATAATTCTTGAAGTCATTTTTCATAATAAGCACATTAAAAACATCATTGGAACAGCAAACCACGCTCATGCCTTTATGTGTTTGCTTGAAAACTGCTTTTTTTCAGTCACAATGCCTTCAACCTCTCTAATCAACGTTTTCTATGGATAGAAAGCAAAGAGTTGGAATCGTGCAACTGCTTTTCCTTAAGTCACAGCGCATTCAAACTCGCTAAATAGCGTTTACTACCGGTAAATACCGGATAGAGCGCAAACGCCTTGGAATTTGTTGAAAAGGCGATGTGTTATGGCATCTCTGATAAATACTAACTGACTGAACATGATTTTACATTTTTGCACTTTTAGCCACCTTTAAATAAAATTATTACATTTAATTTAAACAGTCATGGTTGAAGTTACTTTTCATCATGAATACTTGAAAAATGCCTTGTCACTGCAAGCCAATCACCTGCGTTTATGTGTTTGCTTTAAACTCCTTTTCCTTAATTCGTAGTGCCTTGGAACTCAGTAAATAGCATTTTCTACACTTAAAGCACACAATCGTCCGAGCAAATTGAAATCCACTGAAAAGACAGTGCGTTAGATCACATTTGATGAACTACCTCTTTAAACATGGTTTTCTTGAATTATAGGTAATCGTGTTTGAAGTCATTTCTCGTCATAAACATATGAAAAACATCATGTAACAGAAATCCAAGCATCTGCATTTATGTTTGCTTGAAAACTCCTTTGCCTTTAGTCCTAGCGCTTTCAAACCCGCTAAATAGCGTTTTCTACGCTATGAGCACATTCGCGTGCAAGCACATTGAATAAATTGAAAACACTTCTAAATTAGTGTTTTCAAAGCATAAAGCACAAACGCGTTCAAGAACCTTGGAATTTGTTGAAAAGGCTATGTGTTATCCCAGTCAACACGTGAGATCATGCGATGATCACAGTGACATCACACGATCCTCACACTGTGATCCTCACAGCGTGAGTAATATGTGAGGTCATTGTGAATTCAAAATTTTGAGCAGGTCGTGAGGAAGTAGTTTAAATATTGTTCACCGGGGATACAATCATCTACATCTTGGATAAGATTCCTAAAAGTTTCGCACCTACAGCACACATTACATACACTGACGCAGAAACGCGGATATGTTCTTCATGTCTAAAGTATATAGAGAGATAAACCTTATAAACTTCGTGTAACAACTTAAAATATAACCTGCATGCACAATAAACTATAATAGAATTTATTTACATTTCTCTACAGAAAGGATTTTGCAGGTTTTTTTTAAAAGACGTATTTTTTGGTGTTTTTGCCTTTATTATGATAGGACAGTTTAGATCTGACAGGAAGCGATGTTGAAAGAGAGAGGTGGGTGGGATAGGTCCTCGAGCCGGGATTCGAACTCAAAACACCCGTAGCGCACGGCTCTATCGACGCCGACAAGATTTGGAAGGTTTTGAAGGTTTTAATAAAATGTTTTATATCAACGGATCAACGGTAATCCTCGGCAAACTTCGACCGTCAGCAAACTTCGGCTGTGCGTCTTGCATCATCAGGCCGGAACTAAAGTTCGATTCATTTCGGTTACTTCCTATGAACAGGCTTAAAGAACGATTCGTTCAGGAATCGTTCAGAAAAATGTATTGTGATTTACATTTGTGTCAGAGCCTTTCGACCGTGGAATTGCTGTTTTGTTTTGGAGAAATTGTGAGTGCTTTCTTTAACTGCTATACACATACGCTGATATGATATTATAATGCCAATATGCACTGTGGCCTGGCCCCGTGTTAGCAAATTAGCCAGGTACACGTGTTAGCCAGGTACATGTGAACCAGCCAACTTGCCAGCTCAGATGTAGAATTAGTTAAGCCAGGAACACACTGTCAAGACCAGTAGTTGTTAGCAACTCATGGCAATGACATATTGCTCTCTGGGTTTCAGGATCTGTCAAGAATTTCCAAGGGTAAAAAGAAATACAAGTTAAGAATCGAAAAGGAGTCACCAAAACAACAGTAGAAATAGAATGTGTCCGTCAAATTGAAATTTTTGTGTCAAATGCAAACACCAGCATCAAAATAAACAAGGAAACGGAACTGTATAAATACTTTGAATTAAATAAAAGATTAACTTCTACATGATGTTTGTGATATTATTTACAAATATTAGAGAACTTTTAGATCACAGTGAACTCACACTAAACTAAGAGAATGAGTTTAACACAGTGATATGATGGTGGTCTCACATGGTGAGCTCACAGTATGAGCACACAGTGAGTGCGCTGTGTGGTTACACTTTTAGCTCGCTGTGACCTCACATTGTGACCACATCATGAGTATTCTGGGAGCTCACAGTTTGAGCACACAGTGAGTGCGCTGTGACTACATTGTGACCATATTTTGAGCACACAGTGTGACCATAGTATGAGCAGACAGTGAGTGCGCTGTGCGACTACACCTTCACCTCACATTGTGACCGCATCATGAGTATTCTGGGAGCTCATGGTGAGATCACTGTGAGATCAAATTGATAGAGCGCAAACGCCTTGGAATTTGTTGAAAAGGCGATGTGTTATGGCATCTCTGATAAATACTAACTGACTGAACGTGATTTTACAATTTTGCACTTTTTGCCGCCTTTAAATCAAATTATTAAATTTCATTTAAACAATCATGGTTGAAGTTACTTTTCATCCTGAATAATTGAAAAATACCATGTCACTGCAAGCCTGCGTTGTCTGCATATCTGTTATTATAGAAGCCATGCTGATGCCTTTATATGATTGCTTGAAATTTAATTTTCTTCAAATCATAGTGCCTTCAAACTCACTAAATAGCATTTTCTACATGTAAAGCACACATTTATGCGAGTAAATTGAAATTCGTTGATTAGACAGTAAGGTAGGGTATTTTTGATAAATACTAACTGTACATGATTTTTTTTTTCATTTTGTGAATTTTTATCACCTTTATAACAAATTATGAATTTTAATATAAACAATCATGCTTGACATAATTTCTCATGATAAACTAATTAAAACCATCATGGAAAGAAAACTCATGCCTTTATGTGTTTGCTTGAAAACTGCTTTTCCTTCAGTCTTAGGGCCTTCAAACTCACTAAACAGCTTTTTCTTCGGGGAACGCACAAACACATGCAAGCACCTTGGAATTTGTTGAAAAGATAATGTGTTATGGCATATTTGCCAAGTACTAACTTATTAAACATGATTTTTCATTTTCTAACTTTTTAATCACCTTTATATCAAATTATCTAATTTAATATAAACAATCATGTTTTGAAGTCATTTTTCAACATGAATACTTGAAAAACATCATTGTCACAGCAAGCCAAGCACCAGCGTTTATGTTTGCTTTAAACTCCTTTTCCTTAATTCGTAGTGCATTGAATCTCGCTAAATAGAATTTTGTTAGACATAAAGCACACACTCAAAACTGCTTTTCCTTAAGTCCTACCATTTTCAAACTCGCTAAATCGCGTTTTCAAGGTGTAAAGCACCCGGTCCTGCCAGCACTTTGGAATTCGCTGAAACAGGCACCTGCGTTTATGTGTTTACTTTGCTTAAGTCCTAGCGTCTTGAAACTCGCTGATTTGAGTTTTGTACTCATAGCGCACATACTTCTTAAAGCGTTTGTCGTTAAAGCGGTTTTAGTAATTCAATGAAATGACAGTGTGTTATGGCATATTTCATGAACAGTAACTTATTGTGCTTGATTTAAAAAAAAAAAAAACTTTTTTCAGCCTTATATCAAATTATAAAATTTAATATAAACAAAAGTCATTTCTTATCATTCCTATGTGAAAAACATCATGGTATAACAAGCCAAGCACCTGCCTGTATGTGTTTGCTTGAAAACTCATTTTCTTTAAGTCCTATTTCCTTCAAACTTGCTAATAAGTGTCTTTTTTAAGCTGAAAGCATACAATCCTGCAAGCATATTTGAATTCGATGAAAATACATTGTGTTATTTAATAATTGATCAATAGTAACTTAATACACTTGATTTTTCATTTTCTGACTTTTAATCAGCTTTGTATCAAATTATAAAATTTAAAAACCGTGCTTGAAGTCATTTCTCATCATTCCTAAGTGAAAAACATCCTGGTACAGCAAGCTAAGCACCTGCGTTTATGTTTGCTTTAAAGATCCTTTTCATTAAGACCTAGCTCCTTGAAACTCGGTAAAAAGCATTTCAAATTGAAAGTCGTTGAAAATATAATGGCATATGTCATGAGTAGTAACTTACTAAAGATATTTTTTCACTTTTTTACATTTTAATTACCTTTTTATCTAACTTACACATTTTAATTCGTTGAAAAGATGTGACATCTAACTTATTTAACATTTTTGACTTTTTAATTACTATTTTATCCAGTTATGATTTTTTAATATAAACAGTCATGTTTGTAGGATTCTTTCATCATAACCTCTTGAAAAGCATCATGGACAGCAAGAAGCACCTACGTTTACGTGATTGCTGCACATCTGCAATAACTGTATGTAACAATGTATATCTCAAAGTGCAATGCAACAATAAATGTGATTTTAATTTTTGTAAACTTTTAATAACGGGCTGAAAGTTAGACTACGTGTTTTTATAGTGTTTATTTACAAACATGCATGCATTCACTACTTTTTGTATACATTGGAACGATATGTAATTTCTTTAGGACAATGGTGCAACACAGAAGAGTATGCCAGACTACATAAAGTGCAAATACACAACAGTGTCAGACCAGGGCAAGACAATAAATACACAGAACAGGACAATAAATAAATAGGACAATAAATACAAAGAATGAAAAATACACAGAACATGGGCTGTAAACTGTAAACCACACAAGCACAGCACAAGTGTAGCAGCAGAAAGGGGTTCCATAATATAGAAGTGCTAAGTCATACTGGGTTAGGTGCTTGACTAGCCAATGTGAGCATTGGGAGGCAGCAGAGTGTTGAGTAATCTGACTGCCACAGGGAAGAAACTGTTGCGGAGTTTTCTGGTGGCATACATGCTCCTGTATGCTTCTGGCAGATGACAGAAGGGTGAAGAGTCTGAGAGGTGTGAGAGGGGTCGTCCCCAGTACTGGTGGCTTTGCGGATGCAGCGGTTTTTGTATGAGGTGTCAATGGTGGGTAGAGAGATTCCGATGATCTTTTCAGCTGTTCTCACAATCCGCTATAGGGTCTTGCAGACTGAGACTCCCATACCGTATGGTGAGACAGCTGGGCAGGATGCTCTCTATCATCATTCTGTAGAAGGAGGTGGGAATGGGAGGGGGAGTTTGGCTCTCTTCAGCCTCCGCAGGAAGTAGAAGTGCCACTGGGCCTTCTTGGTTAGGCAGGTGGTGTTGAGAGTCCAGGAGAGGTCCTCTGTCATGTGCACACCAAGAAACTTGGAGCTTTTGACTCTCGCCACAGTTGTTCCATTGATGGGCAGTGGTGACTGGTCCTCCTGAAGTCAACAATAATCTCTTTAGTCTTAACAACATTAAAAGATAGATTGTTGTCTCTACACCATTCTGCGACCTGGTTCATCTCCTCTCTGTACTCTCACTCATCATTGTTGCTGATGAGGCCCACGACTCTAGTGTCATCAGCAAATTTGATGATGTGGTAAGAACTGAACTTTGCAGCACAGTCATGAGTCAGCATTTCTTTTGGCCTATTGGTCCGCATTAATGGCTTATACATTTATTTTGAAATATAAAAATGACAGAAATCATGATGAAATTAAGGAAATAATTTATATTCCAGGAAAGTAATTATGTCTATTATTGTAATTTTACTTTTTATTTGGAGAACTGAATTTGTTGTTCTTGGGTTATCTGGGATAATGTCCTGCTACTGTCCAGCAGTCACTGGAAAGTAGCATTAAAACTTTAGCTTCTGTCAAACAGCATTTTTCATCAACCCAGTGATTAAACTCGCAGTTTTGAATTTGAGAGATAAGTAAAACAAATGCTGTATGTTTTCTATTTGATATTTAAAATTTAACTTGTTTAGCATCTGAAAATGGTTTATACTAAATACTGAAGCTGTTTTCCATATTTATGCAGTTTGATAAAAAAATCTTTAATGATTTAATCATTTTTTATTATTCAAAGTGTTAAAGTGTTTCTGTATTGAAAAGTCAATCATTTAAATGTAAAATCACAAAGTGGCTTTAAGAAGATGTGAGTTTAAAGGGTACATCTGGGTCCCTAGAGGACTAGTAGTTAGGCCACAGTGCTGTCACAGCTGCAGCCTGGGTTCATTTCCCGGCCAGGGAACCAACCCAACCATTGAGGTTGCATGCAACAGTGCACTCAATCGAGGAGGGTTACATAAGGAAGGACATCTGGCCTAAAAGCTGTGCAAAATCAAATATGCGGGCCAATCATCCATGCTGGTGACCCCTAATGGGAACAGCCGTAAAAGGAACAATTAAATAAATCATTTAATTAGAGGACAAAAGAGCATATGATATTTAGATGAGAGATTAATTTTGATTTACATTTATAGCATTTAGCAGACACCCTTATCCAGGGCAACTTGCATTTATCTTATTTATACAACTGAACAGTTGAGGGTTAAGGGCCTTGCTCAAGGGACTGCCAGTGGCAACTTGGCGGTGCCAGGGATCAAACTCATGACCTTCTGCTTAGTAGCCCAACGTCCTAACCACTGCGCCAAAGCCGGGGAACTATAATCTGTTTGAGAGGGGGAAGAAGGTAAAAAGAAGGGGAAGAAGGGGAAGAGGGAAAAATGAGAGAAAAAAAGAGGAAAAGAAAGAAAAAAGAAGAGAAAGGAGAGATAAAGAGAAATAAGTGATTTGTAGGCATCTATTTTGTAATT
>JAKKZJ010000022.1:9329126-9339209 GCA_033441845.1 Pangasius mekongensis
TAGGAATGGGATGGCACTTAAGTTCATATGTGAGTCAAGGCAGGTGACCGAATACTTTTGGTAATATAGTGTACATAGCCATGCTGCATTGGGATGGGCGTCAGACATTGCCTTCGCTAATTTACACACCTCTACAATGTTGCTCTTAGTAACTTCTGACTGACGAAGGCGTATATCATTAGCTGCTGTATGAATAACTACATGAATCAGACCCTAAGATTACCTTATAAACTCTCTGCGTCATACAGTTATCTCTCTCTAATTGGTGTTATTTGTCAGTTTGACACTTGTGCCTCTGCAACAACAACCACATGTGGTTTTATTCAAACTTCAGGCACCTTTCACGTGCTATCCCCGGTAGCCTTGAATGCCAATTGTATTCTGTTAGAGACTAAAATATCTCTGCCTAATACGCGATGTGTCCTCTCTGACACAAATGAAAAATAGAAAAATGAGTTATTTTCCCTCACACTACAATGTACTGTCTTGAGAGTTACAGAAACCTGCATACTTTCTCTTTGCAAATGCTTTCTCTTACTGCACTTACAACAATATAAATAATATCTTACCGGACATTTAACCCAGAATCAGGAAAAAAAAATTGACTAAGTGTACTCACACAAGGAATTTGCTATGGTTTACAGAAGCTCTGAGAACTTCATACACACACACACGCGCACACACACACACACACACTCACATACACACATACACACACACCCACACACGGACTCGCACGCACGCACATACACCATCTGCATCATTTAATGGTACATAGAAGCGGTCCACTGCTTTTACTGTACTGTAACCCCAGCTTTGGTTAAATGTTGCACAATACAGCACAACTGCAGTACAGTGTAGTGTGCATGCAGTATACATGCATTTATGTAGTTATGTATGTACCAAATTTATACTGTAGTTATTTTTTGTAAGGGAAGCACCTGCGTTTATGTGTTTGCTTGAAAACGGCTTTTCCTTAAGTCTTGCGCCATCTAACTCGCAAAATAGGGTGTTTGATAAATACTGACATATTGAACATGATTTCTCATTTTAACCTTTTATTATCTTTATATTAAATTATGAAATTTAACATAAGCAACCTTGCTGATGTTGTGTCTCATCATAATCTAGAAAAAAGACATCATTTAACAGCAAGCACTTGTGTTTATGTGTTTGCAGAAACTCCTTTTCTTTATGTCCTAGCACCTTCAGATTCGCTAAATACCGTTTACTACGCATAATGGATTGAGTCCTGGCAACATTTTGTAATTCGTTGACAACTGCACCTGCCTTTATGTGTTTGCTTGAAAACTGCTTTTCCTTAAATCCTAGCGCCTTCAAACTATTTGAAATTCGTTGAAAAGGCAGTATGTTATGGCACATTTGAAGAATACTAACTTACTAAACATGATTTTTTTCACTTTTTTTCTTTTTTAAAAAACTTTTTAATTACCTTTTTCTCCAACTATTAAAAACATCAAGTAACAGCAAGCCACGCTCATGCCAGGCTCACAGTCGCGTGCAAGCACATTGAAATTTGTTGAAAAGGCAATGTCTTTTGGCATATTCGATGAATACTAACTTAAAAAACATGATTTTACTATTCTTTTTACTTTTTGCCACTTTCATATCAAATTCTAAAATGTTGTATACACAGTAATGTTGAAGTCATTTCTCATCAGAAACACATGAAAAACATCATGGAACTGCAAGCCGCGGTAATGCCATTACGCTTTTGCTTGAAATCTAATTTTCCTTAAATCAGAGTACCTTCATACTCGCTCAATAGCGTTTTCTGCTCATAAAGCATACAGTCCTGCCAACACTTTTGAATTCGTTGAAACGTGCACATGCGTTTTTGTTTTTGCTCACTGCGCTTTCAAACTCGCTAAATAGCGTTTATGGATAAAGCACAAACGCGTGCAAGCACCTTGGAATTTGTTGAAAAGAGAATGTGTTATGGCATATTTGATAAATACTAATTGACTGAACATGATTTTACATTTTTGCACTTTTTACCACCTTCAAATCAAATTATTATAAACAATCATGATTGACGTCATGTCTTATCAGAAACACATGAAAAACATGGAACAGCAAGCCAGTCTCTTGCCTTTTTTTTTTTTTTTTGCTTGAAAACTTATTTTCCTTAAATCATAGCGCCTTCAAACTGGCTAAATAGCGTTCTCTACGCATAAAACACACAGTCCTGCCAACACTTTGGAATGTTTTTGATTGAAAACTGCTTTTCCTTAAGTCATAGCGCCATCAAGCTCGTTAAATTGCGTTTTCTCCGGTTAAAGCACAAACGTGTGCAAGCACCTTGGAATTTATAGAAAATACAATGTGTTATGGCATATTTGATAAACACTCTATTGTTGAATATGATTTTTCATTTTTGGACTTTTTATCTAATTATCAAATTTTCTACACATAAAGGATTTTTTTTAAGTCCCAGCGTTTTCAGACTTGCCAAATAGCGTTTTCAAAGTGTAAAGCACCCACTTCTGACAGCACTTTGTAATATTTTTAAACAGGCATCTGCATTCATATGTTTTCTTGAAAAACTACTTGTTTTGAAGTCCTAGCGCCTTCAAACTCTTCTCAAAGTAAACTCGTTGTTCGTTGAAAAAAAGACTGTTATGGCATATTTGATAAATATTAATTTATAAACATGATTTTTTATTTTTTGACTTTTTATACCCTTTATTATTGTGAATTTTAATATAAGCAATCATCCGTGAAGTTATGTTTTACCATAAGTACATGAAAAACAACATGGCACGCTCCTGCGTTTATGTGTTTGCTTGAAAACTCATTTTCCTTAAGTCTTATCGCCTTCGAACTCTAAATAGCATTTAATATATTGTGGCATATTTGATAAATACTAACTAACTAACTAAACATCATTTTTAGTGTTTTTTACGTTTTAACCCCCTTTATTTTAATCCAATTATGAATTTTAACATAAACAATCATGCTTAAGGTAATTTCTTATCATGCACATGTTGAAAAACATCATGCCATAGCAAGCCACGCACCTGCGTTTATGTGATTGTTTGAAAACTCTTTTTCCTACCGCCTTGAAACATGATAAATAGTTTTACGCTAAATAGCTAAACACACTCCTTCAATCAAATGGAATTCTTTGAAAAGATAGTATAATAAATAATAGATAAATAATAATTTATAACACAATTTCTATTTATTTATTTTACATTTTAATATTTTTTAATCCAGTTATTAATTTTAATATAAACAATCATATTTGAAGAAATTTCTCATCACATCCATGTGAAAAACATCATGAAAAGAAATTCATGCACCTGCGTTTAGGGGTTTACTTGAAACTTTTGCTTAAGTCCCAGCGTTTTCAAGGTGTAAAGCACCCAGTCCAGCACCCAGTCCTGCCAGCAACTGCGTTTGTATGTTTATTTTGCCTAGCGCCTTGAAACTCACTTAAATTTACAGCATGCTCCTGTTTCCCACTTTACCCACTTTTAGGATTCCCATGCATATGTAAGGTCATATAGGTCATTTTAGGCCTCAGTTTCTAAGCATACACTTCCTGTTCCATGCACATAGTTCTAGTCAGCAAGCCTTTTACTGAGATACTGGGTACACATTTTGCACTATACTGGTTCCATACATCTATAGCATTGGTTAACATAGTGTGGTTAAAATATTCTATAATTGTAGGAATTTTTAATCATAACCTCGTGAAAAAACATCATGGACAGCAAGAAGCCCTTGCATTTACGTGTTTACTTGGAAACTCCTTTTTGCTACTAGCTCTTTCAAAATCGCTAAAGAGCGTTTGCACGCAGTCCTGCCAGAAAATTGCGTTTGCACACACTCCTGATCGCACTTTGGAATTCGTTGATATGCGTTTATGTTTTACTTGATAACTGCTTTTCGTTAAGACCCAGCACCTTCAAACTCGCTATGGAGCGTTGAAAAGACCGTATTTTATGGCATATTTGATAAGTACAAACATACAAAACTTTTTTTTTTTTCCATTTTTTGACTCACCTGTATCAAATTATGAAATTTAATATAAACAATTATGCTTGAAGTCATTCCTTATCGTAAACACGTGAAAAACATCATGTGACAGCAAGCCAACCCTTACAGAAGATTACTACAGTTTTTGTTACATGTAGAAAAATGCAGTATTTTTTTTGGAAAAAAAAAAAGCAATATTGCAGTATATAATAACAGATGTCATTCGAACATAGCTCTACTGAAGTACAACTGCAAGATTACTACAGTACAGCTGAAGTAGTCATGCAATACCTCTAAAGTTCTAATAACATACAAAAGCAGTATTACTGCAATTCAGCTGAAGTAGTACTGCAATACATCTGAAGCGATACGAATATACAACTGATAATACAGGTGCAGTAGTACTTCAATACATAACAAAGCTAAAATACATTTACATTATTACTAAAGTGCAATACCAATAATATGCTGTACAATACCATTGAAATATAACCGGAATATCCATTTTTATTTTCACACATCTGCAATAACTTATGTAACGTGGATACAAAGCAACAGTGAATATCTCGAAGTGCATTGCAACAATAAATGTGATTTTAATTTTTGTAAACTTTAAATAACAGTTACACTAAATGTCTTTATAGTGTTTATTTACTTCTTTCCATATTATTCAGGGAGGTTTCATTTTTTGAAGAGCTTGTCCTCATTGTTCAGTTTTCTTCTCATAACTGCCTTTATCACAGATGTGGAAATATTGAATTTCTTTTAGATGTAGTCTGGAAAAACACACACACACACACACACACACACACACACACACACACACACACACACACACACACACACACAAATAATCAGAGAAGTTCTCAAGCTTTAGTTACCACTCCTTCACCACAGTTATACGGTATGCTTAAATCTTGAAATGAATCTTGAACTGTGTTCATGGTGTCACAAAATGTTTGTCAAGTCAAGTGAGTTTTTATTGTCATTCCTCTGTATAGCTTGTATACAATGGAATGAAATGTCATTTCTTCAGGACAATGGTGCAACACAGACCAGCACACCAGACTACATAAAGTGCAAATACACGACAGTGTCAGACGAATGCAAGAAAATATATACCCAGAACAGGACAATAAAAACAAAGAATGAAAAATACAAAGAACATAGGCTGTAAACTGTAAACTACACAAGCACAGCACAAGTGTAGCAGCAGAAAGGGGTTCCATAATATAAAAGTGCAAAGTCATACTGGGTTAGGTGTTTGACTAGCCCAGGTGAGCATTGGGAGGCAGCAGGGTGTTGAGTAATCTGACTGCCACAGGGAAGAAACTGTTGTGGGGTCTGCTGGTGGCTTGAGATTCCAATGATCTTTTCAGCTCTTCTCACAGTCAGCTGTAGGGTCTTGCAGTCAGAGACTCCCGTACCTCACGGTGAAACACCTGGTCAGAACACTCTCTATCTTCCCTCTGTTGTAGAAGGAGGTGAGGATGGGAGGGGGGAGTTTGGCTCTCTTCAGCCTCCATAGGAAGTAGAAGCACCGCTGGGCCTTCTTGGCTAGGCAGGTGGTGATGAGGCCCTCTGTCATGTGCACACAAAAAAACTTGGAGCTTTTGACTCTCTCCACAGTTGTTCCATTGATGTGCAGTGGTGAGTGGTCCTCCTGAAGTCAACAATAATCTCTTTAGTCTTGTCAACATTAAGAGATAGATTGTTGTCTCTACACCATTCTGCAAACTGGTTCATCTCCTCTCTGTACGCTGACTCATCATTGTTGCTGATGAGGCCCACGACTCTAGTGTCATCAGCAAACTTAATGATGTGATAAGATCTGAACTTTGCAGCACAGTAATAAGTCTGCATTTCTTTTGGCCTATTGGTCAGCATTAATGGCTTTGAACATTTCAGGTAAAAGAAGGTAATACAAAACTGTTTTTCAAATATTTATTTCATTATTGTAATATTCATGAAATTCAACAACAACAACATAGTGGAAGTGGCCCTATTAAGTCCATATACAATATAAACCCATTTATAAATTCATTTTGAAATATGAAAATGACAGAAAGCATGATGAAATGAAGGAAATAATTTATTTCACAGGAAAGTCATTATGTGTATGAAAATGGTTCATACTAAACACTGAAGCTGTTTTCCATATTTATGTAGTTTGATCAACAATTCTTTATTGATTTAATCATTTTTTTATTATTCAAAATTAAACTATTTCTTTATTGAAATGTGAATCATTTAAATGTAAAAAGCAATGTGGGCTTAAGAAGATGTGAGTTTAAAGGCTACAAATGCACCTTATAAGTAAACTTTAAACTTTTCATATTTGCAGTTAAATTATTTGGGTCCCTGGGGGACTAGTGCTTAGGCCACAGTGCCCTCACAGGTGTGGCCTGGGTTTGATTCCCAGCCAGGGAACCAACCCCAGCCACAGAGCGCGCTCAGTGCCGGCACCAAGCCTGGGTAAAACTGGGTAGGGGTACGTCAGGAAGGGCATCTGGCGTAAAAGCTGTGCCAAATCAGATATGCAGACCCATGATCCACGGTGGCAACCCCTAATGGGAGCAGCCGAAAGAGGAACAACAATTAAATAAGTGAGTTAATTATTTCATTAGATGATAAAATAAGAAATGATATTTAGATGAGAGATTAATCTTGATATACCTTATTCTGAAAGCTATTAATGTTTCAATAAGAAAATATTTAAAACTATAGGTTGGGCTTAATTGAGTCACTTCCCCAAATCACACAAACTATAATGAATTGGTTATACAGGGACTGAAACAAACTGAATTGTTTGAAATTAAATAACAAAGCAACTAAGGAAAAGGCTAAATACTTTTTCACAGCAGAGCTAATATGTAGAAATACATCAGAAGTTACCTATTAAGACAAATACTTTGTGAGCTGGAAGTGCCTCCTTGCCTTGGGTGCCTTTCTCCCATTTAGACAGTTGGTTGAAGCGTTTCTGTCCCCAAGGTTAGGAGGAGTAGCTCAATTGTAATTTTTTTTTAAATTGTGGGTGTTGATCCTTTAAAAACTGGCTCCTCTTGATTCTCACTCAACAACTAATTTAAAGAACAGGAAAACAGCATTTTTTATAAAAGTTTGAGCACCACAGTGAGAGATTGTAGGCTGTTATAGTATACAAAACAAAATGGCTGTGAGGATTCAGCAGACTCAGAAATGCTTCTTAGAATAAATTTTAAAACTACAGAGCCAACCATAATCTTTATTGATCTAGATTCTGTTGCTTTTTGAAATGACCCTATTTCCTGATACTACTGTGGTTTGAGTGGTCACTCTCTGAGCTTTAATTGTGTTTCCATCAGTGTCAAATTAACTTTAGAAGCTTGCAGGTGTTCACTGGATAAATAGAAAAAGATGTGTCACTGTCCACATACTTATGGTTTGCCATACTTATGGTTTGCCATATTGCCATATGCCTTATGGTAGAAAAATTCTAATCAACCATATACAGGTCTATAAACATACACAGAATAAAAATACTGTTTGGCACTGTCACTAATTGACTCATAGACAAGTCTGTCAACCTTGCCAATCCAAGATAGAACAAATAATGTTCATTTAAATTAAAATACAATAACTGTATAATTGAGACCCACTTCCTTGATCAGCCCTCGTGCATCTCTGTACAGCAAAAGCACCTCACTGGATGCGCACTGACCTACGTGCGCTACAATTCAGTAAAAGAAGCGCCATTTCCTCTTATTTGCTCAACTGGGTTTAAATAAAATATCCGTAAAAGTCTTTTTACATTTCGCTTAAAATATAACTAAAGTTATGAGCACATTACACGTTATACTCACCGCTAAATTGGATGACTCGATAAGGCCAACGGTCCAGCTCGCCTGAGGAACTCGTCTTCCATAAAAAATACGCCTCTTCTCTTTTGTCCCACTTGTAAATAATAATAATAATATTAATATTAATAATAATAATAATAATAATAATAATAATAATAATAATAATAATAATAATACCTTTTATTTATAGGCGCCTTTCAAGACACTCAAGGACACCGTACAATATAAAACAAAACAATAAAATACAAGACATAGAAAAGACCAACATTATAACAGCACATCAAACAAGCAAATCATTAAAAGCTATTCTAAACAAATATGTTTTTATATGAGCTTTAAAATAGAAAATTGAATCCAGGCTTGGTTCTGAATCACCTTGGGCTTCAGTTTTGTCATATCTTTTTGATTTAATTGTGATAGTTCACATACATGAATGGAGTTGTCAGTGAAGAAATTAACCAATGAGTATTTTATATCCATCCTGCAGTAGACACTATAACATTTGTGGACTGACTGACCGTTATAAGCGAGTATCAGCGCTCGAGACTCGTCAGGACAACGAGAAAAGGACAAGGAGAAAATGAATGCTTTGGGAAAATAATGTTTATAGTTGAAATTAGTAGAAATTTAGTAAAACTTCTTTGTGTATGTTTACCCCATGTTAATTGTAAGAACTACATGTAAATGTACGAGATTTCTTGTATTAACTGCATTTTACCTTGTGTGAAGATGTTTTAATGTCAAATAAAATGTATGTTTTTCTAAGATATGTGCATTAAATTAAAATCACTCATCTTAAGTGATGTTAATCTTATGGACTGTCACTATAGCGTCTTGGACTCAGTAAAAGAGTCTTGTACTCAGTAAAACACAGGGGACACATCATTAGTCTAAAGATTCTTTTCCCATCAAGAATGTTTATTTGCCTGGAAAAGAGTTTCCCACAACAAATGAACCATCTTTCATATCCTTTTATACGACTCAAGCAAACTATCTGCTGCATACAGATATCACTCTGATTGGTGTTACTTGTCAGGTTGACACTTGTGCCTCTGCAACAGCAACTACATTTGGTTTTACTCAGATTTCAGGCACCATTCACGTACTATCCCCAATAACGCTGAATGCCAGTTCTAATCTGTATGAGACTAATATTTCTCTGCCTAATACATGACTTGTTCTCTATGACACAATGAAAAGTTGAAAAATTAGTTAGTTATTTTCTTTTTACACTACAATGGGGCTACAAACTTGAGAGTCACTGTAAAACTACATACTTTTTCTTTGTAAATGCTTTCTCTTACTGCACTTACATTATGCTACAATGTAAATAATTAGACAATTAACCCAGAATCAGAAAAAAAGCTACTGACCAAGTGTACTCACACAAGGAATTTGATAAGGTTTAGAGAAGCTCTGAGCACTTCATACACACACACACACACACACACACACACACACCATCTGCATCCTTTAATGTTGCATAGAAGTGGTCCACTGCTTTTACTTGTTGTACATACAGTAGTAAACACCTGCAACAATGTTTTGTTACAGAAAGAGCATATTCACAACGTCATTTACACATCCAGACTATCACGGATAGTTGTACATTCGTGTCATTTTGGGCAGATACAGGCTGTAATGTTGCCTTTATATCGGTTATGAATCTGATTAATCTCTTTTAGGATGCGTTTGGGTGAGTTAATTAACCCGCTAGTTAAGTGCTTTAGTTTATTGGATTAATTTATTACATCACAGAAAAAGCCGTTGGGGCTCACATGGAATGATAGCGCCATGCAGCACGAGATCACAACGAACTTCATCTTTTCAAACTTCATAATTTAAAGAGTATCTTTATTCATTTGTTTATATTTATTAGATTGTTAAAATATGTGTGATCATTAAACATTGTTTGCGACATGCAATCTAACAAATCTAACGTCATGTTTTGCAATCCTGGCTGTATTTACCACTTATCGGAAATAATGTGAAGATTTGTCATATAGACTTAACTCAAAATATAATCGTATTGTTTATTACATCACAGAAAAAGCATGATAAAGTGAGAGACGCAACGCGACAAAAGACAATATGAATACATTATAACCAGCGGATGCGGCGCGAAGCTACAAATGTCTTGTTCTTAATGAGTTTATTGTCTTTTGTCATGTCGCTGTTGTGTCCGGCGTAGACATGGTGTGCGACTCCGTGTAATGCGCTTAAAACTCTTCTTGTACAA
>JAKKZJ010000022.1:9345474-9358333 GCA_033441845.1 Pangasius mekongensis
CTGTTTTTGACCACGATTGTAAATAAAGCCTTGCGTTTGGATCCCCAACTCTGTTGTCTTGACTCTACACGTTACAAAAACTGCTTTTCCGATTTCTATGCTATAAGCACACGTGTGCTAGCACATTGGAATACTTTGAAAAGATAGTGTTATGGCATATTTAATGAATACTAACTTACTAAACATGATTTTCCATTTATTTTTACTTTTTATCCAACTATGAATTTTAATATTGACAATCATATTTGAAGTCATTTCTCATCATAACCACGTGAAAAACATCATGCCATGCTCCTGTGTTTGTGTTTGCTTGAAAACTGCTTTTCCTTAAGTCCTAACGCCTTCAACCTCCTAAATAGCATTTACTACGCGTCAAGCACACACTCGTGCAACCGCATTGGAATTCGTTGAAAAGATGTGTGGCATAATTGAAAAATACTAACTTATTGAACATGATTTTTCATTTTTTAAAAATGTTTTTATTACCTTTTTATCCAGTTATGGTTTTTAATAATCACTCATGCTTGTAGTAATTTTTCATCATAACCTCATGAAAAACATCATGGGACAGCAAGCCAAGCACCTGCGCTTATGCGTTTGCTTGAAAACTCTTTTTCCATATAGCGTTATATATTTTCCCAAGTAGCCTTTGCTACGCTGCAGTAGTAATATATACAATATATAATACAATATATACAATATATTTTACAATACTGCTAAAGTGAAATACTAATAAAATACTGTACAATATCATTGAAATACAACCAAAAAGTTTTATTTTCACACATCTACAATACTGTATGTAATGTAGTTATATCTCCGATATCTCAAAGTACAATGCAACAATAAATCTGGTTTTAATTTTTTTTTTTAAATAACAAGCTGAGTGTTGTATGTATTATATATAACTGTATTATGTGACTAAATGTATATAGTGTTTACTTACAAATCATGCATGTATTCCCTATTTCTTCCTACATTATCTAGGGAGGTTTCATTTTTTGAAGAGCTTGTCCTCATTGTTGAGCTTGGTTCTTATGACTGCCTTTATCTCAGATGTGGAAACAGTGAATTTCTTTTGGATGTAGTCTGGAAAAAACACAACAAAAAACAAACAAAAAAAAATCTGAGAAACTCTCAAGTTTCAGTTACCACTCCTTCACCAGGCTTACAGTATGCTTAAACTGAATCCTGAATTGTGTTCATGGTGTCACATAGTGTTTGGGGAAAGTAAAGTATTCCCATTCCCAATTCATTTAAAGTCAAGTGTTAAGTCAAATGAGTTTTTATTTTCTTTCCTCTATATAGCTTTTATACATTGAAATGAAATGTTTCTTCAGGACCATGGTGCAACACAGAACAGTATGAAAAACCACATAAAGTGCAAATACACAGCAGTGTCAAACCAGTACAAGACAATAAATACACAGGACAATAAACACACAGAACATGGACCATAAACTGTAAACTATAGTGTGATGTAGCAGCACAAGTGTAGCAGTAGAGTTCCATAATATAAGTGTCTGACGCAGCTTCCCAACAAACATGCCCCTTTGTGTCCCCCGTGGGGCCCCAGTGGGACAGCCCAAAAGTGTGGGCTGAGTGTGGGCTGCCCACGCTAAGTAGAGTGGGCCCACGCCATGCCCACAGACCACTGTGGGCATGCAGTGGGCCCATAATGGGCACCAGTAGGGCCCTCATTTTGCCCACACTTTGGGCTTGGTGTGGAATGTCCTACTGCATTTCACATCGGTAACTATGGGCATGCAGCGGGCCCATAATGGGCACCATAATGGGCCCTTAACAAATAATAAAATTAGTTTGGTCCTACTGTGTACCTGCAGTATACCACAACATTACTATTAATTCAAATGCAGAATAATTACACTTGTTGAAAGTCACAGTAATAATAGAAGACTAAATCTATGTATACATTGAATACATTTATTCACAGCTAGTTTAAAAGAAAAAAATGAAGAAAATATTATTAAACATAACCACATAACAACAGCCTCCTTGATGATAGAAGAGGCTGGTGGAGCTGGTGGAGATGGTGGGAGTGGTACGAGGTTTGATTAAGTTCACAGAATATTTATAGAAGCACTTAGTCTGCCACAATGTGCTCCTCAGTCTCGCCATTCAGCCACACGTTCTAGCCTCTGTATTCTGTTTATCTCTATTCTGTTCACCTGAAACACTGCGTCGGTCATATATAGAGGTACAGGGCCCTGACGCAGATATCATGACTGCCAGCCATTCAGGGCAGGTATAATAGAATAAGTGCTTCTGTGAATATGTGAAGAGGTGTATCCCCATGAGACATCTCACTCATGCTATTCAGACAACTACTTACAACTATCTCCACTTCGACACAACATTCACAATAGTACAACACTGATGCAATAGTAACAATAATCCAATGATATAATTTCGAATGCAAGACTTGTTACTTTTTTTTACAATGTTGTACTTAAGTAAAGAATTGAGAACTTCTTTACGGTGGCCCTAAAGTGCAAAATAATCAAAGCGAAAACAAAGAAACTCACTGACTTATTTGATTATACATACATTTTACCTCTTTCTTTTGCTGCTTGCACTTTGACACAATATACCTTCTTAACTTTTTCTTAAAGCCCTTAAATTCAAGCACTTTCTGGATTTGGAGTAAACTTTTACAATCACAATTTAAATATTTTCATAATTTTATATTGTAATTAAGAGTAATGTGTGTGATATATATATATCTCACACACACACAAAATAAAATATACTACAATATTTGAAGGAAACAAAAGGAAAACAATGACATACCATCAGATTCTAGGGGAGCAGAATAATTCTTTGATGGCTTGACAGAAGCCTCTGCTCTGCATGAGGGTAAGAAGTAAATGAAAATAACATCAAGCTGAATGCCCCTACACTTTCATTAACCCACTGTCATCAGGACATGGAAACAGTAACTAGAGGAGCGTGGTCAGTCACCAGGGTGAAGTGCCGGCCCGCCAGGTAGTAGCTCAGCTCCTCTACAGCCCACTTGATAGCCAGAGCCAGCCGCACACTTCCTCTCTGTTGGGGTCAGATTTCAGCTTATGTAGAGAATCGGGTGCTCCTCCCCATCAACCATCTGGGAGAGAACTGCTCCCAGGCCAGTCTCTGAGGCGTCCATATGTACAGTGAAAGGGAGGCTGAAGTCAGGATTACATAGGATGGGGGAGCTGGTGAGGGCTTGAGCGTCTGGAAGGTGAGCTTGCCTTCTTGGCTCCAGCGCACCCAGTCCAGTTGTCTCTTCTTGGTGAGGTCTGAGAGGGGAGAAGCTATATCATGTAGCCATTAGGTGTTGGAAAGTGGCTGAAGCTACTTGCAGGCCAAAAGGGAGAGAAGCTAGTGCCCTATTTTACCATACCTCTTCTAACTGGAGAGCAGTCGCTTGCCCCTTTTATACTCTCCTGGCTTCTGCAGGAGGGTAGAGAGCTGCTGCTGCAATCATTGGCTGCCAGCTGAGTCCACGCACTCTAATGCTGTCCAAAACAATGGGGTGCTGAACCGGTGCTGTCCGTTCAGCACCATGGTGGCAGTCCTGTGAGGAGCGCTGTGCACCTTCTGTGTGCGGGCTGACGACCCTCTTCTCACATCGACTCCCCCTCATTCTTTCCCTCTTCTCACACTGACTTCTGTCACTATCAGTGACAGGCAGGCTGGGCTTCTTTTTGGTCAGAAACCATAGAATTTCTCTTTCATCTTTTTGCTTCATGTTTTCTACCTCTGCCAAACACTGTAGTTAACACAAAAATGCTAATTATAAAAATTAGCTTCACTGATTAGCATTAGTGCTATGCTGCATTCAATTCAAGTCAGAACTCCATGTTGAAGTCTCTCTGCACATCCCAGCTGCCACTTATATGGGATGCAGCATTAGTTTTATTTACAGCAATTAACGGCTGTGGCTGTGTGGCATGACCAAACATTATAGGTTTTGTGTGTCCACTGCTATATTTTACTTCCCTGAACTGTGCAACTGTGAACTAATGTGTGAAACCTAGATAATTACCCAGCTAGCTAGCTACCATCCAACAGGTAACTAGCTAATAAACTAGCTTCCTAACTAATGTTCTTTAGTTAAACTGTTGTTAAATTGTTAGCGTTAGTTAAAGTGTTCAATAGGTACTTACCATTGAAGATTAAGTAGAGGAGAACAATGAAAACATACTGTCTGAGCAGCAGCCGTTATGAGATGCAGTAGAAAAAAAAGATTATGGGGTTGAATTTCAAACGAACCAACTCAGCCAGTGCTTTCACACAGTTCAGCGATGAGTGACAGGGGCACTTCGGGAGGCAATCAGATTTTAGCTATGGCCAGTGCTCCCCTGGTCCCGTCCCTGGATCCACCAGTGAAACGAAAAGATGGAATTTCATACTAAACAGGCTGTTTTCTTTTGAATGTATGACTTTTTTGTTATGCCATGAACAACTTATTTTTTACACTTTACTGTCATTGTTGCAGACCTGACGCAACATTCACATATGGATCACGAATAAAAAAGTTTGACATCGAAAAACAACATTTTAACTGTCCTGTGCTGTTGACACAGGGGGTTGCCCACAGTAAACCTTCATGGTGGACCAAGGGGCAAAATCGCTGTGGGCCCCTTATGGGATAACACACAGCAGGGGCCATGTGGGCTTTCTGTGGGCAAGACCACAGTGCATTGCCTACAGAAAACCCTCATGGGGGCCCAATAGGGCAAAACTGGTGTGGGCCCCGAATGGGCCAACCCACAGGGGGCCGATGTGGGTTTTCTATGGGCAAGCCCGACTGTGAGCTTGGCATAGGGGACACAATAGGGCGAAAGTGCTGTGGGCCATGCACAGACTAACCCTCATGGGGCCCATGTGGGATTAGTGTGGGTTTGCCCTGCCCACACTGCCCCACAGTAAACCCACACCTACTCACAGTGGGCCCGCATGGGCATATTTCCTGGGATTGTAATGTTCGGTGTGTGCAGTGATACCGAGTCATACTGGGTTAGGTGTTTGTCTAGCCCAGGTGAGCATTGGGAGGTAGCAGGGTGTTGAGTAATTTGACTGCCTCAGGGAAGAAACTGTTGGAGTTTTCTGGTGGCATACATGCTCCTGTACCTTCTGCCAGATGGCAGGAGTGTGAAGAGTCCTTGAGAGGGGTGAGAGTGGTCATCCACAATACTGGTGGCTTTGCGGATGCAGCGGTTGTTGAATGAGGTGTCAGTAGTGGGTAGAGAGACTCTAAGACTCTTTTCAGTTGTTCTCTCAATCCACTGTAGGGTCTTGCGTTCGGAGACTGTGCATTTCCCGTATCACATGGTGAGACAGCTGGTCAGGATGCTCTCCATTATCCCTTTGTAGAAGGAGGTGAGGATGGGAGGGGGGAGTTTGGCTCTCTTCAGCCTCCGCAGCAAGTGGAGGTGCTGCTGGGCCTTCTTGGCTAGGCAGGTGGTGTTGAGAGTCCAGGAGAGTCCTCCAACATGTGCACACGAAGAAACTTGGAGCTTTTGACTCTTTCCACAGTTGTTCCACTGATGTGCAGTGGTGAGTTGTCTACTTGGTTCCTCCTGTAGCCAACAATCATGTTTTTAGTCTTATCAACATTAAGAGAGAGATTGTTGTCTCTACAACATTCTGCAAGCAATGGTGTATTTGCAAATAAAAAAAAAGTCATTTAATTATTTAATTTGAGGACAAAACATCACATGATATTTATTTGAGAGATTAATCTTGATTTAATACCCACCTTATTCTGAAAGCTATTAATATATCAATAAGGAAATATTTAAAATTTAGAGATATAGGTTGGGCTTGATTGAGTTACTTTCTCTAATCACACAAACTATAATTAGTTGGCTATACAGGGACTGAAACAAACTGAATGGTTTGACAATTAAATAATAAAGCAACTAAGGAATACTTTAGTACTTAATACTTTAATCTTAGAAATACATCAGAAGTTACCTATTAAGACAGACATTTTGTGAGCTGGAAGTGCCTCCTTGCTGGCCTCTGCATTGGGTGTCTTTCTCCCATTTAGAGAGTTTGTAGCAAGAATTTCTCACCCATAGGTTACAAGGAGAAGCTCACTTGTAAATTTTTTAAAATCATGGGTGTTGATCCTTTCAAACTGGCTTCTCTTGATTCTCACCCCCTCTCCCAAATTGATGTAATCGATTTCCTAATGGTGAACAACAAATCCAGCAGGCTCAGAAATCCTTCTTAGAATAAACTGGAAAACTACAGAATAAGAACTATCCTTCTTGTTGTTTTGTTGATCTAGCTTCTGTTGCTTTTTGAAATGACACGATCGCCTGTTACTACTAAGGTTTGAGTGGTCACTCTCAGAGCTTTAATTGTGTTTCCATCAATGCCACATTAACTTTAGAAGCCTGCAGGTGTTCAAGGCCTAAACAGAAAAAAACGTGTTACTGTCCAAATACTTATGGTTTGCCTGGTACTGTATATATGGTTAAAAACAGCTACAACAAAAGTTGTTTTATGTAAAAGAGGTAGATCTCTCATACGCAAATTAAATATATTTTGAAAAATTCTAATCAACCATACACAGTTCCATAGAGTACAAAATTCTGATTGGCCTGCCTCATGGTGGCACACAGGGAATAAGGAATAAAAATACTGTTTGGCAACGTCACTAATTGACGTTAACAAGTAACAAACATAAACAAGTCTGGCAACCCTGCCAATCCAAGATAGAACAAATGATGCTCATTTAAATTAAAATACAATAACTGTGTACTTGAAACCCACTTACCTGCCCACTTCCTTGATCAGCCATCACGCGTCTATGTACAGCATCAGCACCTCATTGGACTCGCCCTGACCTGCGTGTGCTTCAGTAAAGGTGCCGTTTCCTCTTATTTGCTCAACTAAGTTTGAATAAAATATCTGTAAAAAAAAAAAAATTGCTAAAAATATAACTAAAGTTATGAGTACTTTACACGTTATACTCACTGCTAAAATGGATGACTCGACAAGGCCAGCTCTCCTGAGGAACTTTTTTTTTTCAGAAAACATACGCCTCTTCTCTTTTGTCCCACTTGCGAATCACCTTGGGCTTCAGTTTTGTTATATTTTTGTGTTTTAATTATGATAGTTCACATATATGAACGCTGTTGTCAGTGAAGAAATCAACCACTGCATATTGTAGCAGCCCTTCAGCGTCGAACAAATGAGGCAGAGAGTTTTGATGGGTGCCTTCGATTTATTTTACTTAGATTCAGTAAACTTCACTACTGAAGTATTCGTTGTCTCAATTCTCTGTTGCAAATTCTCTCCATGCATCACAACCATTGATTGATTTCATAGCACCATAACAAGATCACAACACTATGGTACCGTAAAACTACAAAGAAAACAAATAAAGAAACAAACAAACAAAAAAAAACATCCACCACATTAAGTAAACATTTAACATTCAAGTTAATCTTGATAATTAACTTGACTACAATGTACTTTCTTGATACTTACAGTAAAACTGCATACTTTCTCTTTGTGAATGCTTTCTCTTAATGCACTTATATTATTCTTCAATGAAAATAATATCTTACCAGACAGTTGACCCAGAATCAGAAAAAAATGTTATTGACCAAGTGTACTCACACAAGGAATTTGCCATCGGCATCTTTAATTGGTGCCTCCTGAAGTCCTAGCACCTTCAACCTTGCTAAATAATGTTTTCTACACGTAAAGCACAAAGTCCTGCCAGTACTTTGGAATTCATTGACACATGCAACTGTGTTTATGTTTTTGCTTGAAAACTCCTTTTCCTTTTTCTCCTTTTCCTAGTGTCTTTAAACTCGTTAAATAGTGTTTTCTACACGTAAAGCACACAGTTGTCCAAGCAAATTGAAATTCGTTCAAAAGACAAAGTTCGAAATTTTGAACAAAATTTGAAATTCATCCCGTGTAACCATTTCTTCCTACCGCATCTTGCCCGTGGGATGAATTTCAAATGAATCAACTCAGCCAATGGAGTGCTTTGTCTGCTGCTCAGACAGTGCATTTTTATTGTCCTCATCCAATTAAGCTTCAATGGTAAATACCTATTCAACACTTTAACTATCATCTTAAAGGACATTATTGTTGCTGTCAATTAACTTCACTTTATCTAAAGTTAGGAAGCTAGTTAGCTAAAAGAACACACTAGTTAGTTTATTAGCTAGGCTAAGCATTGTCCGATGGTTGATAGCTAGCTAGCTGGCTAATTAGTTGGGTTTCACACATTAGTTCACAGGTGCACAGTTCAGGTGAGTAAAATATAGTAGCTGACACATAGAATCAATAATGTTGACAAGCTCTGTGTCACCCCTGACAACTCATCTCGAAAAAAATAGGCATATGAGACTACCCAAACCTCAAGGTGATTAAAAGTAAAAGAAAATTAAAAATCATGTTTAGTAGGTTAATATTCATCAAATATGCCATAACATGGCGCGTGGCTTTTTATTACATGATTTTGTCACATGTTTATGTGACATAGAAATAACTTCAAGCATGATTGTTTATATTAAAATTTAAAATTTGATAAAAAGATGATTAAAAAGTAAAAACATGAAAAATCATGTTTAGTACATTAGTATTAATCAAATATGCCATAATACACTGTCTTTGCAACAAATTCCAATGTTCTTGCATGAGTGTGTGCTTTATGCATAGAAAATGCTATTTAGTGATTTTTAAGATGCTAGGACTTAAGGAAAATGAGTTATCAGGCAAACACATAAATGCAAGTACTTGGCTTGCTGTTACAAGATCTGTTGAAAGATGTTTATCTGCCTGGTTACATGCTGATGTTTGCTGTGCACTACTGCCAATAGAGTTTCTTGGTGGTGGAATAGAGCAGGGAAGTGGATAACTTCTTTTTTATTTATTTATTTTTTTAAAAGGGGAAGGTCATGAGAAGATATTGTTTATTGTTTTCAATACTGTCACTTTAACTTATTGTGACAATGGGGGAAGGTCTGTCAGAGAAGAGGGCACGTTGTGGGGGAGGCCGGACGAGGAGGCCATTGTACTAGTTTGCTAATAAATGATGACGTTCCATTAAGAACCTGCCTACCCTCAGTCATTCTACATGGTGTCAGAAATGACAAACAATGGCGAAGTTTACTCCCCCTGCAAGTTTTTCCTTCGATAAGCCAATGGAGTGGATGGAGTGGAGACAGCAATTTCAGATATTCTGGTCTCATCTACGCCATAGGCAGCGAGGTGGAGAACATTTATAAATCATTTCAGATCGGTAACTTTACTGTTGTCCTGGGAAAGTTTAATGGATACTTCCTACTGTGGAGAAACATCATCCATGAACGCACATGCTTTCATCAGAGAGTGCAACAGCCCAGAAAATAAGAAGGATTAATCAAAGCATTGTACAAGCTGTCTAAGCACTGTGAATTCAGCGTCATGTGAGACAATAATATTCACGACCGCATTGTGGTCACCCTACTGGACAAAGATCTCTCTCGCTGATTACAATTAATCACTGATCTCACATTAGCAAAAACAATCCAAACTGTCCAGCAGTCAGAGGAAGTTGCCACACAAGACAGTATGCAAGGAGACAAAGCAGGCACGGTGAGGGCGGTTGTCAGCACAAATGCTAGCTTCATACAAAATACCAGAGAATAACAGAAATAAAACACATACACAAAAAATAAATGAGTATTGAGCATGGACTTAAAAACCGAAAGAGATGACACCATTCTAATGGATACCAGCAGGTTATTCCAGATCTTGGGGCCTGTTACATCAAAAGCTTGATTGCCTCTATGCTAAGAGAAAGCAATCCAAGATCCCAGATCTAAGCGATCTAGGTGGATTGTGTGGGCAGATAGTTATACAGAGATATACAGGCACTTGGTTCTAATTTAAAAACAAAGAGTAAAATTTTAAATTCAATTCTAAATCTGACTGGCAGCCAATGCAGAGAGATCAGAATGGGGTGATGTTCTCATATTTACATCTGCCCATCAGAAGCCTGGCTGCAGCATTCTGGACCATTTGAAGGAGTGTTATAGATGAATGACTTTTTCAAAGTTTCTAAAAGAGAAAAAAGGTTTAACTTTCGCTAAGCGTCGTAGATGGAAAAAATTATTTAACCACAGCATTAATTTATCAAACTTAAGACTGCAGTCAAACAGAAAACCAAGATTTTTTGCACAGGGAGTAATACAAGGAGTGAAATGAGCAAAATCAAAACTGCAAGCATTATTATAATTGTTCGATCTAAATAAAATAACTTCAGTTTTGTTCTCATTCAGAATCAAAAAATGTTGTCGGCCACAATTTTAGTTCCTGTAAGCAAGCTAACAGCGGCCCAGGGGAGTATTTGTAATTACGCTTCAATGGAAGATATATTTGGGTGTCATCAGCATAACAATGAAACGACACCCTGTATATATTAAAGATGAAGCCCAATGGAAACATGTATAAAGAAAATAAAATCAGAGCCCTGAGGTACACCACAAGAAAGATGCGCTGCTGAAGATGTATATTGACCAATGCAAACTGAAAACCTTCTACTGATTAAACAGGACCGAAATCACTTTAAAACGGTACCCTGAATACCAACACATCTTTCCAAATGATAAATGAGAACATTATGATCAACCATGTAAAATGTTGAGCTGAGATCTAAAAGGACCAAAGCTACAGCATTCCCTGAATCCAGTGCTAGTAAGATATCGTTTAAAACTTTTAATAGAGCAGACTCAGTACTATGAAGTGTTTAAAAACCAGACTGAAAAATTTAATGAATGAAACTTTTGCTCAGATAAGACTGTAATTGAGTTAACACTATGTTCTCCATGACTTTAGAGAGAAAGGGTAGATTGGAGATGGGCCTAAAATTGACTATAATAGTGGGGTCAAGATTACATTTCTTGAGATACAGCATCACTGAGGCAAGTTTGAGGCAATTGGGGACCGTTCTGGTGCTAAGGCAGTTATTGATAATAGACAGGAAGTCAGGCCCAACAGTGTTAAAAAATTGCGTAAGAAAGTGTGAGGGAATAATATCCTGGGACAGAAAGTGGATTTCAAATGTACAGTAATATCTTTGCAAGCCTGGAGAGAGATAGGTTCAAATTCACACCATGAGGCGGAGCAGGCACCAGCTGTGGTCTTAAACTAGTGATCTTCTCATCAGAAAATGTCAGAAGGTTTTCACAGAGACACAGATGCTTCAGAGAAAACATTAAAAAAAATGATTTAAAACAGTCAATGGTAGAGAAAAAAAAGAATTCTAGGTCTATGACAATTTTTTTTATAATGATCTATGATAAAACTTGGCAGCTTTAACAGCTTTCTGAAAAGTGAAAAGAGAGTCCCTCAGGATTTTGTAAGAGACCTGTAGTTTATCCTTTTTCCATTTACATTCTGTTCTTCTACAGAACTGTTTGAGTGAACGGGTTGAATCGTTGAAACAGGGCTCTGATATTAATGGAGCAATAGTTTATAACATGTTCAAACAGATATGGTTAAATAGACTGATGTTCATCAGCATCTAATTTTATGGAGTCGGGTCCAATGTCGGAGGTTTGCAAGCCACTGTTTAAGCTGTAGAAATATCCTCACAGGGTTGAGGGGAAAGATAACAAAACCATCAAGCCTGAACAGGGGATTTGTCAGTTCAGCCAGGGAGAGAAGTAGTGAATAACACAGATTTATGATCAGAGAAGCTTGTATCACAAATATCAATATCAGAGATAGAGAAACCATGTGGCAGAACCAGGTCCAAAGTGTGACCATGTATACGTGGGGGTCCTTGCACCCACAGTACAAAATCAAAAGAATCAATGAGATTAAGAAACTTCTTAAATAACAGTTTGGAGCGACAACATATATGAATATTAAAATCACCCAACATTAAAATATTATCGTACTTTGTAACAATTCCCCCCACAAAATCTGCAAATTCACTCAAAAAGGCTGTATTGGGTTGTGGAGGATGATAAACCACCACAAACAACATTGGATTTTCCAGGTCTGTTTGGAGCAATTGTACCTCAAAGTTGCAATAAGCATCAGAGGTGATAAAAACAGCCACTAACCCTCCAGCATTGGTTAATCAATCCCTTAAAAATATGTTTTAGAATTTCATACACGAGGAGAATTTTCTTCTAAATGTTTTAGAATATCTAAACTTTCTTGAACATTTAACAATGAGCTGAATGACCAAAAACGTTTATCCTGGGTTAAAGTTTAACGATAAATGGATAATAATTTTGTTGTCTTTTTCATTAAGCAAGCATCAGAGCATGGTCATAATTTTGCAATAGTACAATAATAAAACACTATGTAGCACTTATGTCAACTTTGAGGATGCGTTATATGGAAACAGTTTGAGTTTTTTGCCAGCATGCTCTGATAATGGTCTATATGAAATTTGGTGAAGAATAGATAAATGGTCTAGGAGGACTCCAAAAAAGTAGGTTTTAGACATGACTCAAAATGGTGGACAGACAAAATGGTCTACTGTGGAAAATGTATGTCACTGCTTTCTTTAGGCCCTAAAAAATGAAATTCAGAAAAGCTATAAGCACGTATGGTTACAATGGCACATATAAACTTTCATCACAATACATCAAAGAGTTGCAAAGATACAGCATCAGATCCTTGTGTTTCTCTGAAAAACTACATTATATAAAACAAATTACACAGTGCCACGTGGTGACCGATTTTCTTTCTTTCTCTTTGTTTTTTTTTTTTTTTTTTTTTAAATTTTGTACAAACCTCTCAGCCCAAATACAGTCAGGTCCATAAATATTGGGACATCGACACAATTCTAACATTTTTGGCTCTATACACCACCACAATG
>JAKKZJ010000022.1:9362079-9374582 GCA_033441845.1 Pangasius mekongensis
AGTCCAGACAGAGAAGCGTGATTCGTCACTCCAGAGAACAGGTCTCCACTGCTCTAGAGTCCAGAGGCAGCGTGCTTAGTTTAATGGCATTATTTGCTCTGACCATGGTGCAAATAGCGTCCTCCAGAGGCACTCTCTTAGTTTAATGGCATTATTTGCTCTGACCATGGTGCAAATAGCGTCCTCCTGTCGAGGTGTGAGAAGGGGCCCTCTGCTACCCCTGTGAGGTAGTCTTGCAGTCCAGACAGAGAAGCGTGATTCGTCACTCCAGAGAACAGGTCTCCACTGCTCTAGAGTCCAGAGGCAGCGTGCTTTACACCACTGCATCCGACGCTATGTGGGGAAAAATACAGTACCGCCGTATCGCCGTATATACGTGCACTCCGATTTCTACTATGGCTGGCTTGACCGCGGTGTGAGTGTGGCCTGCGTACTTAGCTTGATATAAGTCTCACTTGCGTCTAAAATCGATTCAGAAGCATGTCATGTGTTGTGCTGGCAGTGGCGTAACCGGAAATTAATTTCGGTGGGATCAGGAAATATACAAAATAAAATCATGATTGTTTTCCTGATCTGTATAATTAGTACATGCTCATGAATTTCAGGTGGATGTCAGCAGCAGTAGGAGCGGTGATGACAAATTTGTTATTTCATCATTTCAGGCACAATCTACCGTCAATCTTTCCATATTAAAAATTTGCCATAAAATATCTTTATGACAGTTCCACTGAAAATGATTAAAATAAACAGTTAATAATAGGGAAAATTTACACCTTATTATAAACCCTGATCTACTTAACTTTTGACTTCATCAGGCTACTTCACTGGCTCTCACCTCTATATCTCTGTGCTTATAGTGCAGCTGTCTGGCTAGTAGCTTTCAAAATGAAACGGGAAATATGCATCATCCCAATGGGCTAATCCTGTTTCTCATCAAAGCAGCTGGTGTTCAAATAAGTACCGCCCTTCAGGGGCCTCACAAAAATGCTGATATTGCCCGGCAGAATTTGTATGTAAAGTTGTAGTATGATAATGTAGTAGACTGAGCCTATCCAAGTCTCTTTATCAGCCGAACACGTCATGATTTCATACAACGGGGAAAGAGGGGAACTATATTAACCTGTATACCGGTTTTATCGGTACTTCCTGTCTCTCCAACCAGCTGACAGCCTCGTGACAAGCTGGTGGTCAGCCCATGCGCAGACTTGCGCTTTGTGTAAAGCGAACATGGCGCCGTCCTGAGTTTTATTACTGAGCGAAGCGCAGTTGTCAATGCTCAGCGGCACAATTTTCGAAAAAAAAAAAAGGACAGAAACATTGACACGTTTTGGAAGGTTGAGGGTACAGGGACGGAAACAAGTCGCATCTGGTATTAACTCTTCAGGTAAAGTGTTGCATGTACCTATGTTCTCTTAGCTATGGCTAGCTAACTATACTGGATGCACTGGTGCAGGGAAACCCGTTTGTTAATGTCATTCTCTCAGCCGGGCATCCGTATTACAGCTTAGTGTAAACAGTTTGGAACAATGGCAGGTAAAGGACTATTAAGCCTTGGGGAGTATATTACATTTTACTGAAAAGCTCAGCAGGTTTTAGTTATTGTATTTTTAATCCTGGCCACTGGCTAGCTAGTTAGCTAGAACTTACTTTAACGTCATACACTGGTTTGATGCCTTTAAGTGACACGTTTGTATAATTATTTAAATACGTTGGCTTTTAAGGTTATTTAACTGTAGCATTGTCATAGTATGAAATTTGTCCATATTTATCTAAAAGGCTCGATGTACTTGACTGTCTACCTGTTTAGCTGTAAGCTCGCTACTGTTAGTTCTTCTTCTTGAACATGATTGAATGCGTACCAGTTCAGTGTTATAATGCATTTATTTTTAATAAAGTATACTTGGAATAATGCTAGCTATTTGTTTCGATATTAGACATTTTGAGTTTTTGATAAAGCTGTTCCCGATGCGACAGCGCCCTCTCTGCTTTGCTGCCACATGACAGTTTGACAATCTAGAGATTGCTGTTTTGAATTTTTTTTTTTTCCCCATCAAATTGCCTTATTTTCTTAAAACAGGATTTGCTTCCCAAATGTGGAACTGGTTTTGTATTGTAAATACCTGTTAGGTAGTGTTTGTATTTCCAGAGTTATAGGGTTATATGTCATGGGTTATAAGCATAGTCTGTGCATTTCAGAGAGATTTTGTTTTCAGCAATGATCTTGGAAAGTTCTTAAAAATCCAGTTCTAAGTTTACTTTTTGTTCGGTAGAAAATGATCTATTCACGTTCTTTACAATTATGATCATCTGCAGGCTTCAGTTAAAGAGGTCTGTTTATGAAGCAGGTTAAAGTCTGTGTCTTCAGATGCAAAGTCAGAGTTGAGTAAATGATCACACAGGTCAGGCTTTCTGAATTTCTCTGCATCCTGTTTTGCAATGCTGAAGCCTGTATGACTGTTACTCAGAGACACAGTGTATTATAAGGAAACAGAGGACACAAGATGTGCACACCAACCAACAGTGATAAAACCTAGAGTAGAGTAGAAATCTTGAATTGTTAGCTTGTGACTGGCTACTGTTCTGTGCCACTCATGTGTGTGTGGGTGTAAACCTTGTAGTAATGGCAGTTTTACTGCATGATGCAGTTCTTATTGATTCATGCTGGGGAGCTTGGTCACCTGACACCCTTCTGGAATCCTTGTGTACGTCTGAAATTACACTGCCGTACTAAACTACAGATAGATAGCAATAAAAAAAAAAAAAAAACAACCCAAACAAAAGTGTCCACTACATAGCACCAGAACAGCTTCAGTGCAACTTGGCATTGGTTTTACAAAGTCTCTTGAACTGTACTGGGATGAATATCATTTTTCCAAAAGATGTTATCTAAATTGTTGGAGAGCACTGTCTAACACATCAGTCCAATTTTAATTTAAAATGTATTAGGTTTTTTTTTTTTTTTTTTTTTTTTTTTTGCCGTTAATCTCTCATTTACATAAGTTACATAAGCCCTTGGGTAAGACTCTCCAAATTTAGCTCAGGCGCATCTTGTTAGCTTTGATTATCTTCAGAGGTCTCTTAGAAGTTGGCTTTAGAAGTTCAATCAGGACTTTATGGCAGAGTGGCTAGATTGAAGCCACTCCTAAATAAATGCACTCAAAGAAAAATCTGGTACTGCCCAATACAGCAAGGTCCTTGAAGAAAAACTGCTCCATAGTGTGCATGACCTCAGACTGGGGCGATGTTTCACCTTGCAGCACAACAACAACCCAAAGCATACAGCCAAAATAACGCTAGAGTGGCTTCGGATCAAGTCTCTGAATGTCCTTCAGTGACCCAGCCAAAGCCCAGACTTCAACCCCATAGAACATCTGTGGGGAGAGCTGAAGATAGCAGTTCACAGATGCTCTCCATCCAATCTGATTGAGGTGAGAGGATCTGCCAGGAAGAATGGAAGAAAAAATCCAGGTGTGCAAAGCTTTTCGAGACTTCCCAAGAAGACTTGAAGCTGTAATTGCTGCCAAAGGTACTTCACCAAAGTAGAATAAAGGGTCTGATTGCTAATCTAATTGAGAGCTTACAATTTTAGATTATTAACACATTTCCAAAAAATTTCTTAAAACTTGTTTCTGCTTTGTCATTATGGATTATTGTGTGTAGATTAATGGCAAAAAAAGTTAATTTAATATATTTTAAATGAAATCTAAAACTCAATTTCTGAACCAACTGTATGATTTACATCAGAGTTATCAAACTCAAATTATGCCTGGCCCACTTCAGCATTTTTGTGAGTCTTTGAAGGGATATAATCTAAAGCTATTCATTTTTAAACATATTTGATTAACACCAATAACATAGGCTCTGAAAGTAGTATAGAATATTTGCAGGAAAAAGAAGAGCAAACGTAAAAGTTAAGTTTATTAAATATATATTTGTTTCTCTGGTGGGAGCGTGCAGCGCTCTCATTAATGCGATCCGGGTTTGATTCCCAGTCAGGGAACTAGGGCTGGGCAATGATATTTTGATATTTTTCCAAATTTTGATGATATTTAATATACATCTTAATATTTTTGCATTAACTCTAGAATAATTAAAAAAGGTGATTTTCTTTCCCCCATTAAAAAAGCATTATTTGGATCGAACAACTATTGTGCAAAAACACAGTTAAAAAAAAATAATCTAGACCTAGTGACCACTTAATGCTTTTTACTAAATGAACCACAAGGATTATTAAAAAAAATCATATTTATTTAAATGAACCAATATAAACAGATGTGTAAACAGACCCTCCCTCATCAGTACATCTCTTGCGCTGTCCAACTCATGAGACAAAAAGGGGGAGTTAAATTGGCCTGTGGTGCCATCTTTAGAAAAGTAAGAAAAAATAGGGTGCCCAAGACTTGCACAGTACTGTATGTGTGTCTTATGTATGTTGACTGCTAAGCAGTTTCATGGCCAGGTTTAGCCTGCTTCCTCATTATTTCATGACAAATTAAAGAGATAAAAAGTCTGTAGTTGATTTCAAGCTTTGAATTTGCATTTGGTGGCTGCTCATGGGAACTCTCAATATATGGTCCAAAGAGGTCGCAATGCAAATAAAGGAGGCCATCATTCTTCTTCTTCGTCTTTCGGCTTTTCCCTTCAGGGGTCACCACAGCGAATCATCAGTCTCCACCTATCCCTATCTTCTGCATCCTCAACACTTGCAACACTTGCACTTGCAACACTTGCAAGATGAACACTCGCTTCATATCCTCATTTATTACCTCCATATACCTCCTCTTTGGCCTTCCTCTTCGCCTCCTGCCTGGAAGCTCCATGTCCAACATTCTCCTACCAATATACTCACTCTCCCTCCTCTGAACATGTCCAAACCATCTTAATCTGGCCTCCCTAACTTTGTCCCCCAAACGTCCAAGGAGGCCATTATTAGGAGGAAAAAACAAAACAGACCTATCAGAGAGCTCAGCACAAACTTTAGAAGTGGCCAAATCAATAGGTTGGTACATTCTTAAAAAGAAGGAATGCACTGGCAAACTCAGCAACACCAAAAGCCCTGGAAGGCCACAGAAGACATCTAAAGTGGATGATCACAGAATTCTTTCCTTAGTGAAGAAAACCCCTTCACGACATCTAGCCAAGTCAGGTAAACCAAGAACACTCTGGAGGAGGTAGGTGCATCACTGTCAAAGTCTACAATCAAGAGACGCCTTCATGAATGTAAACACAGATGGTTTACCTCAAGATGCAAACCACTGGTAACACTCAAGAACAGAAAGGCCAGATTAGACTTTGCTTAAAAAAACAAAACAAAACAAAAAACCTGAAAGCATGAACAGTTCAGATGCAAGATTAACTTGTACCAGAATGATGGGAAGAGAAGAGTATGGAGAAGGAAGGGAGGGCTCATGATCCAAAGCATACCACATTATGTCAAACATGGTGGAGGAAGTGTTACGGCATGGGAATGTATGATTGCCAATTGAACTGGGTCACTGGTGTTTATTGATAGGACTGCTGATAGAAGTAGCAGGATGAACTGTGAAGTGTATAGAGATATTCTTTCAGATTCAGTCAAATGCTGCAAAACTGATAGGGCGAGATGGATGACCCAAAATGTACAGTGAAAGCACCCCAAGAGCTTCTTAAGGCAAAGCAATGGAATGTTCTTAAATGCCTGAGTCAGTCCAGACCTCAACCCAATTGAGCATACCTTTCATTTGCTGAAGACAAAACTGAAGACGGCCGCAGCAAAGACCTGGCAAAGCATCTCAATGAGGAAACTCAGCATTTGGTGATGTCCATGGGTTCCAGACTTCAGGCAGTCATTGATTGCAATCGATTTGCATCCAAGTATTAAAAATAATACTAATATTTTATGATTGTTAGTTCGTCCATTTACTTTTGAGCCTGTGAAAATGGAGGGACTGTGTAAAAAAATGGCTGTGTAAAAACTGTGTAAAAAAAAATTAAACATTTCCTATGGCCATGGTTAATGCAGTATTTTTTGTTAGACCCCTTGAATTAAAACTGAAAGTCTACACTTAAATCATATCTTGATTGCTTCATTTCAAATCCATTGGGGTGGTGTACAGAAGCAAAATTACAAAAATTGTGTCACTGTCCAAATACTATGGACCTGATGTATAAATATAATATTTTCCATATATCAAAAATATAGTGTTAAGAATGAGATTGAAGAAGAACTCACACAGGATTACCTCTGCTAAGAACTTGCAGTCTTTTCAACATATTTATAGGACTCTACACTGGGTGATACATTTTGGGATTTGGAATCAGTCAGTGAATCACTCCAAATGCCAACACCCAGAGGCACAGCTGGGGAAGAGGGGATTTCAGGTTTGATCCTCCCTGACATATTGTATGATGGTTCCAAATGTTTATCATACACACATACAATGCAGCTGATTATATACATTCTTCTCCAAAAGTATGGGAATGACAAGACCAATTCTTTTGCTTTTGCTATACGCTGCAGACATTTGCATTTCAGATCAAAAGATGAATATGAGATGATAGATCAGAATTTCAGCTTTCATTTCCTGATATTTACATCTAGATTTGTTAAACAATATAGAATATTGCACTGTTCATGGCAGACCACCCAACTTTTAGTTCCAGAAGTATTGGAATAGACAGCCTTAAAGTAAAATAAGTAATACTTAATATTTGGTTGCATACCCTTGCTTGCAATAAGTGTATTAACCAGGTAACCCACTGACATCACCAAACTGTTGCATTCTTCTTTTGAGATGGTTTTCCAGGCTTTTACCATAGCTTCTTTCAGTTGCTGTTTGTTTTGTGGCTCCCATTTTTCCCTTCAGTCTCCTCTTTAGGAGATCTAATGCATGCACAATTCGGTTATGGTTTGGTGATTGACTTGGCCAGTCTAAAACCTTCCACTTTTTTTCCCTGATGTAGTCCTTTGCTGTGTTGGCAGTGTGTTTTGGGTCATTGTATTTCCACAAGATCCTCCCAATTAGATTGGATGAATTGACAGAATGTTTCTATAGACTGCTGAATTCATTCTGCTGCTATCATCATGTGTTACATCATCAGTAAAGATTAGTAAACCTGTTCCAGAAGTGTGTACGTTTTGTAATTAATTTGTCGCTACAGCACTGCCAACACCATAAGCCTTTCTGAATTGGTTTTAGACATGGGTCTTTCTTGTATCAAATATAGCAAGTAGTTGTTCATTTTAACCAGGGTCAATTCATGTGAAATTATTGGAGGCCTTCTCACTGTCCAGCTCAGATTTGCTTCATATGTTTGGAAAATGATGTCACTATTCCCAGTACCTTTTTGCAATGTTTCAGGCATGTATCTCTAGTTTCTGAGATATAGAGGTTTTAAAATTTAATTTAAATTTTACTGTAAAAACTAGTGCTACAGAAAAAGTTATAAAGTTCCAGTTCAAGTATTTACTTAATTTTAAACTACTCATGCTAGATGCATGAAATATTTAGTGATTGTTGTTTAGTATGTCATTTTTAACTTCTAAAATAGATGATCCACAGTTGTGGTTTTTTTTTTTTTGCCAATTTATGACTTGTTAAATATTGCAAAAAAAAATAAAATAAATAAATAAATAAATAAATTTAAAAATAAATCATTTGTGCGTTGGAGCAACTTTGGCCCTCTACCCCACTAAAGCACATCAGATCTTTCAAATTTTTGTGGGTCAGTGACTGATTAGGATTCTGAAAGGGATTTTGCAAAATCATAAAAATCTTGAATATTTTTTAATAATAATTCAAATATTTGAACAGCCCTGTACCCATAAATTTTAATATAAACATGAAATTATATTATTTTAATTTTTTTTTAAACAATTCAACCAATTTTTGCTCATAAAAAAAATTAATGTGGTGCGACTGTGATATTTAAATAATATATTGCCTTACATGGATATTAAAAGCTGTACTGTTAGTAAAGTGAAATGCGTGAAAAGAGTTTGCACTTTTAGGAACAGTCTGTCAGGTGTTCATGAAATTGGCAAATTAGATTTCTCTTTAAAACTCAAAATGTATGTAAAATTTTACATACATTTTGTGGGTTTTAAAGAGAAATCAAAGGGTTCACTTCAGCGTATTAGTGATTTAATATTTAATATGATGGTCAGTTTTGTCAACAACACATCAATGGCACAAGATATAATTCTCAGATGCTCTTCACAAGCTGCTGTATGATTCAACAGCTGGTCTTTGAAAATTTTTTCAAAATAAAAGTCTTAAAATAGCCTTTTCTTTCAAGTTACACCATATGAGTTTTCATAAAACAATTATCAGCATACAATATTCATTTATGTATTATGATGGAAAAATAATGCAAATGCATTGGAATTTTGTTCAGCAATACAGAACAGTCATGGAATTATGCCAAACATGATAACTTCTAAGTTCTTAAAAACTTCTTTAGTAATTTTAATTAGGTTTTCAAAGGAGAAAGTATGGTTAATTACTATATGTATTTTATTTCTAAATAGTTAATTTGTCGTTATTTTGTGGAATATGGTAGAATATAGATCTACATTTTAAAATATAGTGTCAGAATAGAAACTGTGTAAAAAAACAAAAAAAACCAAAAACACCATTGTCTACTTGAAGAATTTGAACAATGCACAGGTTTCCGTTTCCTCATCAGATGGACGTTTATACTTTCTGTCAATTAATGTAAGTAGGGTTTTCAGGATATACACCAGAGAGTCTCAACAAATATCCTCTCTCTTGGGCCGAATGTAAATCTTAGACTGACATTGAGGATGCATAAATGTTACTTATACATCTTGTTCCTTCTCTAATGTTGCATGAATGTTGCCTATCCACCACTGTTGGTCATACAAACATAGAACATATTTAGTAGGAATTGCATCTGCAAGAGAGGCTGCTGATTTCACAGCGGTTTAATCCATTACTTGTATACGATTCCCATACATATCCACAATGAAGCTAGAACCACCTGACACCCTGCTGACCCGCAGATGGGTTGGCATGACTAGAAATAAATGAGTGGTTGTCTGTTGTTCCAGGAATGGTGGCTGACCTAGAAAATCTTGTCTGAAGTGTTTTTATTTGTAAATGTTTTTAAATATGTATGAGCTTATCTTTCGAGGTGTTTTTTTTTTTTTTAAACATAATCCAATTTGTGAGTTTTCAGTACAGTTGAACATTGGAGCATGGTGCCAGACATGTAGTCAAGTTGGATGTAAATCAGGTATATGCAGCAATGACAAAGTCAAAGGAACTACTAAACCATGTTGTCTTGGTCTGCTTTCATAAAACAGTAGCAGCTGCTGAGATCAGCCTCCAAACAGGGCTGGCAAGTATGGAAATGTACAGTAGAGTAGCACAGCTCTACTCTATCCATATCTGGCTGACAAGTAGAATCACACAGATGTGTTTCTAAATATATATTATATGCCTTAAAACAGCATTTATGTTTGTAGTGAAACATGGCATATTCTATACCTTAATACAAGGTTGTTCAGTAGTATACACAAAGGGTCATTGTGGTTTTCATTCCATATTAGGAAGGAGGCACAAGGACCAAAGAAATAACTAATTAAAACAATAGGGCAACAAACCCTAGTGGATCATAGACACAGGTGACAGTTGAGAGAACTCCTCTCCTTGTCAGTGGATTTTTCTTGACTACGACCCTGAATTGGAATTCATCCGCTTTGACAAACTACTGAACTCCAAGCACTCCAAGCAATCTCCTAAGGCCACGTCTAGATCATGGGCACGTTCTTCAGGTGGTATCGCGGCAATCACTTCTTTGTCATTGGACATGAATTTGTGCAGCCAAAGTTTTACTGTTTTGAACAAGACTCATGCTGCTTCCACCAGATATATAGCTTCAGCAGGTGACTTTACACTTGTTAAGCCATCATCGACATAAAAGTTTCTCTGGATGAACTTAATGGACTCTTTGCTGAACTTTCCGGGACCTTGCAATGCCAGATGCTTGAGTCCAAAATTGGAGAAGCCAGGGGATGAAGCTGCCCCAAACAGGTGTACCTTCATTCTAAACGCCGAGGGTTTGGAATAAAGATCGCCCTTTTTCCCACCAGAGGAATCTCATGTAGTTTTGATGTTCCTTTGTAAAATGAAATTGATGAAACATTTTTTCGATGCCGCACATTATGGCTATTATGGACTCTTTCTGAATCGACACAGTACTCCAAATAATATGGTCAAGTGTGGACTGGTCAAGAGGTGATCGTTTAGAGAGGTTTCATGGAAGCATGCTGAACAATTCGAAAACCACACTGATCTTCCCTGGTTTGTGGGAATGGTAGACTCCATGGTGCAGAATATACCACACTGGTTGGTTATCGACTTTGGGCTTTGGAACCCTCTCAGCATCTCCTTGGGTTATGTCATTCATAAAGTGGATTTGGACTGCACATTGTTTATTGACTGGGATACTAGTTGGAATATGTGACCTGTTTGCTGGAATTAACTCTCGTGTGAAAACTGGTGGCAACGGGATCCTTTTCTCAGAGTTGTATTCTCTCACTTGTAGATTTGTCAGTTTCTGACAAGGAATGACTGACCTTGCAGTTATTGTAGACAGCTGCAAACTGACATTCTTTCTGTTTGTATTGAGGTCTTGGGCCACTTCGTCTAGGATAAAGGTTGTCACACTGTGTGTCTAAGAGCACATAGACAAGGACCTCTTTATCTGTCTGTTTTATGGCTGAGACCCAGACTGGTATGATTGTGGATGTTTGTGTGCTTAGGCCTTCTTGTATGACTGCATTGATAATTGCTGCTGCAGCTATTTCTCTGTTGTCTTTTTTGTCCTTTGAGTTGTTGTCTCCCTTCAGAGGTGTAGACCTTTGATGTTCTTTGAACTTTGTCGTCGTGCAAACATATTGGATGTATCTTCTGACACCTTTCAAATGTACTCTTATCACATCTTGAATGATGACCAGTCTGCAAACATCCAGAGCAAAGCTTCTCTGCTCATACATCTTGACGCGATCTTGAGCTGTCTTCTCACCAACCTTTTTACACTTGGCTAGGACATATCCTTTTACAAAAGACGCATGATGAAATGCTGATCTGTGTCATGTTTGTACTGTGTTTTTGCTTGAATGGTTTGGTTTCTAGCTTTCCAAACCCTTAAGTGCCTGTATTGAGGGTTGGAATTGTGGGTATCCAGTGTTAACTTGTCTGACTTCCATCACTTTGTGGTTCCACCTGGGCACCAATCAGTCTGGCAATTTCAGCAGGATTTTTTTTATTGTTGTTGCAATCTAACGTCTTAAGGTGGGGCACTGCGGCTTCACAGCTCTTGAGGAAGTCCGGAAACTTCATCAGTTCACAACAATTTTTAGAACTCATCGTTGGCCATCCATACAGCTTGTCTCTGAAGGACTTGAGGCATAAGCATTGAAATTAGTAGAGCTGAATTTGGGAATTAGGAGTTTGACTGGTAACTGGTAGAGATTGAGGAATAAGTGGGGAACTGAGACCTGGAGGGCTTGGGTCATGACTGGCAGAGATTGAGGAATGGCTGGAGGGATTGTAAGGTTAGGAACTTGAAGTTCTCCCGCTGGTTCAACATTATGCAGCAAATTAATTGCTTCCAAATTTCCTTTGACTTGACAATAGACCTTTGCTCAAGCTCTTGCAGCATTCAACTTCTTCACTTTTTCTAAGCATTCAAGCTTTCTGCGATGGTCCTGCATTTCTTGTTGTCTAGCCATGTTCTCAGATTCAAATTGTGCCAAACGTTGTTTACTTTCAACCTCTAGCCTTTGAAGTTCTGTCACTTCCCTTTCTTGCCAAAACTTCCTGGAATGCAGTAGCTTCAGCTGCAGCCTCATTTCTTTTGACTGATGGATGGGTGGGTTGAGCCACATTTTAGTAGTTTTGATAAAAGAACATTTCCTTGCCTGTTCTCGCATAATACCTCCATTTCTCACAGATGATCCTGTACTGACTTGTATTTTGTATTGTATGTATAAGATGTAAGTGTAAACTATAGTAGGCCTAAATGTGAATAGTCAGAAATACAACTGTGTTAATTCCTTGACAACTGTAAAAACTATATGGGTAAACCTGAATTTTCTAAATACATAATTTGCATTCAGATAAACGTACCAACATTTAAACTTATCTAAACTTCAAACTGACTTCAATTTCAGAACAAAAAAAAATAAAACGATTATAAATTACTTGGTACAATGTACAATGCAATATATAAACCTTAACTGCAGAGGGAATATGCTTAAAAATGCATTAAATCACTTTGTGTAAGAAAGGTTCTCATATCAGTAGTTATCCCTTTAAACATCACTTACATGGCCCTTTAAGCTTGGTGCTTCTCATAAACAGAAAATTGTGAAAATCTTAATTTCAATTTATAATGCCCATTTCTTTAACCTTTTGGGGTCTGAGGGTGTTTCGGGGCCCTGGAGAAGTTTTGACATGCCCTGACATTTGTGCATTTTTCATTTGCTTATAAAA
>JAKKZJ010000022.1:9421686-9433852 GCA_033441845.1 Pangasius mekongensis
TAGTTTTCGAGTCGTCTGTTTTAAAGTTCGTGTGTGATCGCTATACCAGGGTGCTAGCTTTTTCTCCCTAATTATTTAGTAAGGATGATACAGGGTGGCCCTGTCTAGTGCCTCTGGAGAGCCTAAAGTGATAAATGTTTTTTGGTTAGCATCTGAGCTGTTGGATTTTTATCCAATAGCTTAATCCATGCAGACATTTTCTAAATAAAATTTAACCAGCATAGTGAAAATGTAGGGCCATTTGATGTGGTCAAATGTTTTTTGACAGGGTCATCTTGATCAGACTTGGTATGGTACGTTAATTAAAGAGGCATGTAATGTTACAGGTAGAGTTTCTCCCAGGGATAAATCCTGTCTGGTCTTGGTTGGCCAGTTTACTCACCAGCCTACAAAGTCTAGCTGCTTTGGCCAGTTTACTCACCAGCCTGCAAAGTCTTAGCCAGTAGTTTTTGCTCAATGTTGAGTGATTTATGCATGTTTAGAGAGGCTATATACGCATGTTGAGGGAAACTATGTTTTTCTAGGAAACTGAAAATGACATCAGATCTTGCTCTTAACTTAGAGGATTACAGTTTCATAATATTCCTTGAATTGTTTATTATTGTCTTTAGATGAGATGAAGCCCCGTCTTAGACTTCACTCTTGTGTGGTCACTTTCTAGCTAACGTAATTGCCTGGCAAGTAACCTTTTTGGCTTTTTCTCCATACTCAGAATGATTCTGCTTAGTATAGAACAATTTATTGCTTTTTTTTTTTAATCTAAAGAGGAGACTCAATCATTTTCTTAATCTTGATGATGGATTTATTTTTCAAGTAGTTAGCCTTATTTTGGGAAGAAATAAAGTATCCCTCATGAGAAACAATGAATCCTCTAGGATAAGCTTTTAGCGTTTTCCATATTCAGCAAGTGCAACTTTAGGGGTGTCATTTGTTTCAAAAGAGCTTTTCATTTGTCTTCTCATATAGTTTTTCAAAATTGGGGTCCTTTATGAGGTGGGGGTCCAGCCTTCACACCCTGTGTGAAGGGTGTATGTCATTAAAACTTAATACAAAAGTAAGAGGACCAGAGATCAGTCTATTATGGTACCTAATGTAAAATCAATACCAACCAAAACTAATCAATATGTGTGTGGATATTATGTAGCTGTGAATGGAATGAGTAATCTCACATTAAGGGGTGAAAAATTCCACATATCCTTCAAGTTGGATTTTCTAATGTAAGCATTTAAGAAATCCCTTGAGTTTGAAAGGGCACATTTAGTATATGACCTGTCCATATACAGGTCAAGTGTACAGTTAGTCTCTCTGCCTATAATAAAATTGGTTTGAGAGTCATCTACGATAAAGGTAAGGCCCCACTGCTTGGCCACTACACATATAACACAACTATACCTTTTTTCAAGAAATAAACATACAAAAATGCTGAAACTTGCATATTCTTATGCTGTAGTGGACAGATAACTAACTACAATTCATTACATGTCCACCCCTTAAATCTCACTGAAGCTTATTTTTCAGAAACATGGGTCACGGGAGATTTATATTAATGGAGTCCATAAAGGACCAAAAAAAGTGCATGACTTGTACAACTACTGTATGTAAGATTGTATCTAGATTATATTCATCTACCTTTCAGAATATCTGATGTACTGTATTACAGATAAATAAAAGATCCAGTAAACTGGGTATGATTTACTACATGTGCAGTATTACATAAAAATCTTGCAGTCATAATGCAGTAATAATTTATATTTATTACAAAAAGAAAAATATTCAGAAATGGAGATTTTATCCTATTGATAATTGTCATAGTTACTAGTGTTGTCCCATTACCAGAATTTTGACTGTGATGCTATGGCAAAAATTGTGCTTTACCAGTTATCAACTCTGAACACTTTCACACACTCATTATGTGTTTATTGCACCGAATGACCACATTAATATAGATATATCACTTATGTTACCATGTTACAGTCAAACATATTCAGAACCATGCTGCATCAACATATTCTGATACGAGAATTCAGTTACACTGTGGTTTAATTATTGTAATCAGCACACATTCTCTGTTAAAAGAAACTATTATTATTATAATAGTTATTATTATTATTCACTATTATTCAGGTGTGACGACAGGTCTAATGTATGCTCCTTAAAATTCCAGCAACCCCAAAGTAAATAATTTTTTCCATGGCCCTGTCCCTTCCATATCCCTGCCCCTGCTCCTTTGCTTTTTTGAATATGTGCTGTTTCACAACTTTTAAAGTGATATTCCTCGGTATCATGCCAAGCTCTGCCCCCTCCTTTTACACATAGAATTCTTAGATTATGCCTTCTGTGACCTTGAGGTCAGTGCATTTGTCTGTCAATTGACAAGACAATTACAGTGTTACAGTTAGCATTCTTAACAACCACAATGGCATGATATCACCTCTAATACTAGTAGCAAAAGGTTCAATTTGTGAGTCAATTAATACCCTAATATCTTCTTTCATTGGGCCTCATTTATCAAGCTAGATACGAACAGATTTATGCAAAAATCGTTTGTATGAGCATTTACACAAAAAAATTTGGTATTCATGAAATTCCCATAAATTCAGGAAAACCTTGTATGTAAGCCAGCAAGTCAATTCAGTAATCAAGTAATCCATTGTCATTTTGTACTTATACTTCAATGACAAAAAAAAAAAGTTTGTATTGTGCTGCTGTACTGTAATCATTAATCTAGATTTGAGTAGCTTCAACCGGGGATGACTAGTTTGAATTATAGAATAAATTCAGCTCACATCATAAACATACAAACTAAACTTGACAGCTCCAGTGTATAATATTTATCTAGGCACCCTGTCAGTTAGCAGTAATACCTTTTTGTCAGTTTTTGTGCTAAACCATTTTCTTTTGACATCAATGGTGTTGCTCTGGATGGACAACACCAAATTCACCTGCATAATTTCTCCCTATATTTTGACCTTTTCAGGCACTGTGTCTCCACTGGATACGCTGATCATTTTTTTTTCTCGTAGACACAAGTCAAAAGTCGGTTTGGCTTACACAAACATTTACACATAACTTTACTGAAAGATTGAATGAGCCCCATTATGCAAATTACTGATGCGATAGCTTCTAGCACAATTTTTTTATTCTGGCCATATCACTTGCTATCACTTGGGGTCCACAAACATGTCCGGGTTTGTTGGATCAGCTTTCTGAGATTTTAGCTAGATATCTGTGTTTTTGTTTTCTAAGGCCTAAAAAGCAATTGGATGGTTCTCACCAACTTCTGTAAGCTAACCAATAACCTTCAGGTGACAACAACAACAACAACAACAAAAAAAAAAAACACAACAGATTTCAATATGTATAAATTTTTTTTCCAAAACGTAAAAAACCAACATTCATAAACCAGGTGGGGAAAAAAATAAGTACACCCTTCCTACGTCCACAATCTTTAAGAGAGTAATTAGCAGCCAGGTGTTACTAATGAAATGCAGACGATTCTTCTTCTTCTTCTTCTTTCGGCTTTTCCCTTCAGGGGTCGCCACAGCGAATCATCACTCTCCACCTATCTTCTGCATCCTCAACACTTGCACCCACTAGCTTCATATCCTCATTTATTACCTCCATATACCTCCTCTTTGGCCTTCCTCTTCGCCTCCTACCTGGCAGCTCCTTGTCCAGCATTCTCCTACCAATATAGAGTACTGACGATTCGCATGATTAAATTTGGCCACATTTTATGCCGGATGCCCTTCCTGACACAACCCTCTCTATTTATCCAGGCTTGGGACCGGCACAGAAGTCACTGGACTGTGACCCCCATGGCTAGATTAAATGCAGACGATTAGTTAATCATTAAGAAGTGTGACTATCTCTGTAAAAGCAGAACTTTTGGAAGTTTGGTGTTCTGGAGCACTCAGGTGTGTGTCTACGTCATGCCAAAAAGAAAGGACATCAGCCCTGACTTCAGATAAGCAATTGTTGGTGCTCATTAATCTCAGAAGGGTTATAAGGCCATCTTTGGCGAAAAACCAAACACAGTGTATCACCACAAACACCTTATTCCAACTGTCAAGCATGGTGTTGGGGGGTGATGATTTGGGCTTATTGTGCAGGCACAGGACCTTGGAAACTTGCAGTCATTGAGACAACGTTGAACTCCACTTACCTGAATATGAATACCTGAGTATACCTGAAGAATATTCTTGAGGCAAATGTGAGTCTAGCTGTCTAGAATCTGTCTAGCAGCTTAAGCTGGGCTGGAATTGGGTTATGTAATAGGACAATGATCCAAAGAAGACCAGCAATCTGAATGGCTAAAGAAGAAAAAAATCAAGGTGTTAGAAAGTCAATGCTGTGGCAGGATTTTAAGAGAGCTAGACGAATGCCCTCAAACATCAATGAACTGAAGCAATGTTGTAAAGAAGAGTGGGCCAGAATTTCCCCAAAACAGTGTGAGAGACTGACAAACTCCTACAGAAAACGTTTACTTCAAGTTAATGTTGCTAAACATGGTTCTATATGTTATTGAATTATACGGTGTGCTTATTTTTTTCCATCTGATTTCTGAACGTTGGTTTATTTTTTGGAAATAATGACTACAAATTTGTTGGTTATTTGTTAGTTTATGGAATTTGTTGAGGACCACACAATTGTTATTTAGGCTCTAATAAATAAAAACACAGAATTGAAGGAGAGTGTACTTTCTTTTTCCCATGACTTGAATACATTGTGTTCATATACTATACTTTTAACATAATTGCATATCTTTCAGCGTAAATCAAATTTAAATACATTTTGGTTGCAAGAGCTATCAGTGTATGCATGCTACATAGTGTAGACCTGCCTACAGTTACAGACATCTGAGACAAATTGCATTTAACCTTGATCCAGGACAAATCCAGGTTTTTTTTTAGGCCAAAAACTAAAAGTTTTTAGAATGGCTGAATGATTGTTTGAACTGAACCACAGTGACTTGCATTTCACTTAATGCGAGTCACTTTTTTTTTTTTTTAGCTCAGCAGGAACTGAAAAAGGCTGCAGACCTTGGTCTTGAAAGGGCTGTTTGCTTACCCACAAAAATTTTATATCAGACATGCCATTATTTCAAATACAGTATAATGGACAACTTGTGGTCTGTGCTACAAGTTATATAATGAGAAATGATAGAAGTTTACTGAAAACTATATTTAACCAGAAAATAAGCTTTTATTTTAAAACATTTTATACAATATTTCCTGTTCCTTGCATATGTCTCATATGCTAACTGTGCAAATGTACATGTGTTTGCATCTCCTCATTTGCAGGGCCTTTTCTCAGAGAACAAAGAGAAACTGATCAACAATGCCATCTTGGCTCTCCTGTCCCAGGATGCTGAGCTGGGTGGGCCCAATGCTGAACTGGAGGCCCAATTCCAGGCCATCAGACGACTCGTTGCCTCTAAAGCTGGCTTTCAGGCCTTTACCCAGCTCCCTAAGTACTCCAGACTGCTACTACAATAGAAATAATAAAAATAACAAGAAGAACAATAATAATAATTATAGTACTTGAGATAAAAAATAACAAAGTATAAAAAATTATAAATACACACACATAAGAAAGTTAAACATAAGGCCTGCCACCTGTCCTTGTTCTTTAAAATTCTAGTTACTAAAAACTCATTAAAAGTAGTAGTTAAACACAGCTCATTTGACATTTGTAACATTTTCCTGCAGTGACAGATCCATTGTCTTTTAATCAGATCTTGGTCCAGTATGCCCCTAGTGAGCTCCTTTATTGAATATTATCTACATTCTCTTTTTTCTTTCTTTGATTTTTTTTCTCTCTCTCTGCCTCTGTACCTTTTATGTCTCATTTGTTTCATATATTCTGGACAGTCTTTCTCATTAAGCTCACTGATATGCACCCTCTCACTAGTGTTTATTAATGGATTTACAGACATGCATGCTGTACCATTTATGAACCTGGTGTACTCATAACTCTGTACTAATACATGATGTTCAAAGGTGTGAATGTGTGTTTCAGGTTTAGGGAGAGATTGGGTGTGAAGACCGTTAAAGCACTGAAGCGGAACAATAATGGCGTAACGCATGCTGCTATTGACATGCTCTGCGCTCTTATGTGTGTAAGTGGTTGGCTGACCTTGCATGTAAACTCTTTGTTATACACTTAGGAACCCTTGTTCAAACTGCTCATTAATGCAATTATCTAATCAGCCAATTGTGCGGCAGCGTAAATGCATAATATTATTATGGTCAGAAGCTTCATTTAATGTTCACATCAAATTTCAGAATGGGGAAAAATGTGGTCTCAGTGACTTTGGTTGTGGCATGGTCTTTTTCTTTTCAAATGTTGACCCACTACAAAAAGCCATAAGTAATGTCTTCTGGTCTTTTTACTTCTTGAGGGATGAAGCCCCGGGCAAAGGGTCAAAAGAGAGTGCAGAGTTCCTGTCAAAGCAGATGGAGTGCCTACTGTCAAATATGGCACAATTGACAGCCTTCATGTTGAAACAAAAAAAATTCATGTCCATCGGCAGAAGGTCCCAAAAGAGACCTAAGACCTCCTCTTATTCCTCAGCTGGAAAGGGCAAGGATGTCATATCAATGGTGGCGTTGGGGACATTCTTTGAGTCTGGCAAATATTTGTCGGTCAAATCACAGATGCTGCTGGCGCCTTTGGCAATGGCCTACAGTAGTTTGGAATTAGCCTCTATTATTTCACATGCTAAAGACAGTGGTTCTAAACAAATAGCTTAACAGCTGACCTGAAAATGGCGATGACCTTAAATGAGGTTTTCCAAAACTAGGGGTCATTTGGGGTCACTTATTTTATAAGTGGGGTTGCGAGAGAAACTCATAATCTCCAATTATTTTGCGAAATAAGATTAGAAATATCAAAGATGGTTTTTGTGTGCTAATATTTTGAAATGTCACTTTTCCTATACCAGTTAGTGTTTGAATTTTACAACTCTCATGTAGCCTTCAAAGACCAAGAGAGAACAGAGTTAAAGCTGGCAATAACTTATCAGCAGCATTGAGGCAGATGCGTGCTGCCCAAGTACCCAGTGCAGGTGCTAGATTTCCAATCTGACAATATTTTTCAGGTCATCTTGTGTATGGAATGTAGCAGGGACCCCTCATTTATGAGGCTGTTTGGTACCGCACTCTTGGCGGTAGGGCACTTGGGCCAGGTGTGAATTTGGCAAGTCAGCCACACAGGTCCTATTGGTCCTGGGTGCATAGTAAATGGACGAGAACCACAACTGTGGCCTTTCAGCAGATGTGAAAATTATCTTTTGAACAGGGGATGAGCCTATAGGTAGAACCCCTTAGAACTTGCCTCATGATGGCCAAGGGCTGCCAGTAAGACTATTCACAGCTGAAAACATAGCTCATTGGGCAGCAACCACTGTGGACACTGCAGACAATGTTGAAGAAATGGGTCATCAGCCCCAAAATACCACAGACAGAGAGACATCGTTGTTTCGGTGAGAGGAGCACAGGCCCTGAGGAACAAGATCTACCTTCAGAAAGGTGTTCACCTGGGAAGTGGGAGTAAACCATCAGGGGGAAAAACTTTGATGTAGTCAAACCAGCCCATCTGGCACCAACAACTATGCTACGGTCAAAATCACTGAGATCACATTTTCCCCATTCTAAACATTAGCTGAAGCTCTTGACCAGCATCTGCATGCTAAGCTGCTGCCACGTAATTGGCTGATTGGATAAATTCATAAACAAGCATTCTACAGGTCTTCCTAATAAAGCTGATGGTGAGTGTATATCTCCTATTGTTTGTGTTGTTTTTAAAAGCACCACATTTCTAGTTGTGTGTTATTGCTGTTACAGCCAATGCATGATGATTATGACTTGAGGCAGGAGCAGCTGAACAAAGCCTCTCTTCTATCATCCAGAAAGTTCCTGGAGAGCCTTTTGGAGAAATTCATCAGTAACGTGGTACACTGCTAAATACTTCATCTTAATATAACTTAATTATAGCTATTTAAAAGTCATATAATAGACTTTGGTATCCTAAAAGAAACCTAATATGCATAGTTATGGTTTTATGTACAGCTGTCTAACATTGTTTCCATCTCTTTTCTCTTTTCAGGACCATGGTACAGGTGCTTTAGTGATCAGTGCACTGCTAGATTTCTTGACCTTTGCTCTTTGTGCACCTTACAGTGAGACGAGTGAAGGTCAGCAGTTCGATATGCTGCTGGAGATGGTGGCCTCCAATGGACGCACACTTTTCAAACTCTTCCAGGTCTGATGCAAAACATTCTGCACTGTGTGTGCTGACACAATCCAAGTCAAACAATGTGCTTAGCTTTTTTTTTGTAGTACAGAAGAGGTATACTCTATGACCAACCATAAGACCCATACATTTGGGTCCATAAGTATTTGGACAGTAACACAATTTTCATAATTTTTGGTCTGTACACCACCACAGTGGTTTCAGTAATTGAAAAGCATGTGCAACTGGGTTGAGGTCAGGTGAGTGACTCAGCTATTTAAGAACATTCTGTTTCTTTGCCTTTAGAAGTGGTTATTTTGTTATTGTGGTATGTTTTTCGGTCATTATCCCAAATCATTGTCATTATCTGTACCGTGAAGCACCATCCTATCAGTTTTGCAGCATTTGACTGAATCTGAGCAGAATGTATAGCTGTATACACTTCAGACTTAACCCTGCTACTTCTTTCAGCAGTCACATCATCAGTAAACACCAGTTACCCAGTTCCACTGGCAGCCATAAATGCCCATGCCATAACAATTCCTCCACCCTGTTTGACAGATGATGTGGTATGCTTTGGATCATGAGCCCTTCCTTTCCTTCTCCATACACTTCTCTTCCCATCATTCTGGTACAAGTTAATCTTGTTTTCATCTGTCCAAAGAATCTTGTTCTAGAACTGGGCAGGTTTTTTTTTTTTCCCTTTTTTTTTTTTCCCTTTTTTTTTTTTTTTTTTTGAAAAATCCAATCTGGCCTTTCTGTTCTTGAGTGTTACCAGTGATTTGCATCTTAAGGTAAGCCCTCTGTATTTACATTCATGAAGGTGTCTCTTGACTGTACACTTTGACAATGATACACCTGCCTCCTCGATAGTGTTCTTGACTTGGCTAGATGTTCGAGTTTTGCTTCACCAAGGAAAAAATTCTGCGGTCACCCACTTTAGTTGTCTCCTGTGGTCTTCCAAGCTTTTGGTGTTGCTGAGCTCGCCAGTGCATTTCTTCTTTTTAAGAATGTACCAAATTGTTGATTTGACTACTCCTAAAGTTTCTGCTATCTCTCTGATAGGATGGCCTCCTTCACTTGCATCAACACCTCTCCAGGTGCTTTGTGCACAGGGGTATTGTCATGCTGGAATAGTTTTGGGCCTCTTAGTTTCACTGAAGGGAAATTATAATGCTCTACAGCATACAGAGACATTCTATACAGTTGTGTGCTTCCAACTTTGTGGCAACAGTTTGGGGAAGGCCTGTATTTGGGTGTGATGTTCAGGTGTCCAGAAACATTCAGCCATATAGTGTATGCACTAGGTTACATCTTATGTTTCTCTAGATTTATACTGATTGTTTTTTCTGTTCTGTTCTGTTGTCTCTGTCTCTGCAGCATCCCTCTATGGCTATAGTGAAGGGTGCAGGGCTGGTTATGAAGGCTATAATTGAGGTGAGATTCCATTCATTTGTGAAATATTATTGTCTTTTGTATGAATAATTTATGTGTGTATGTGTCTTCAGGAGGGAGATAAGGAAATAGCCACAAAGATGCAGGACTTGGCATTGAGTGAAGGTGCTTTACCCAGACATCTACACACATCTATGTTCACAGTTAGCACTGATCAGAGGATGCTTACGAACAGGTAAACACACACCTCTAACAGCACCACACCCCAGATTTCATCCCAACCCTGCTTAATTTAGACATTTAAAATGGACAGGGTCACTAAAGAACATGTTAAAATGTCTCAGAGTAGGAAGAACATAAAGTTGCAGAAAGATCCCTGTTAAGCCCTCAGTTTATGATTATCTTATTGCATTTTGTGAGATTTAAATAATTAAAGTGACAAAAATGCTCTTGTGTTGCTTGTAGACAGCTGAGTCGTCACCTCGTGGGTTTGTGGACGGCTGAGAATCCTGTCGCTATGAACCTCCTCAAGAGAATCTTTGTGAGATTGCACACAGATTTATTGACTCGTATTATGAGTTTTCTTTCTTTCTTTCTTTCTTTATTTATTTCTTTATTTATTTATTTATTATTATTATTATTTTTTAGTAAAAATCTTTCACTTGGTTTAAATTCCAATCATTGACATCTGTTTCTTTGGGTCATTTTATTTTATTTTATTCTTTGTTTGCTTGTTCCTTTCATTGATTCTTTTTTCTATGACTTTTTCTTACTTTCTTTTTTCCTTTTCTTTTCTTTCCTTTGTTTACTCTCTCCCCTCCAGCCAACTGGGCTCCTGGCAGTTTTGGACAGCTCTGACCCTGTGCCAGAAAAGGACGTGGACAGAATGCACATCCGTGACAACCTCAAGATCGCTTCTGTAACTTATATCTTTACTTTGATTGAGTCACAATGAGTAATAACTATTCCATATACCAAATTAACATCACTTTCAATTTTCTCTGTCTGTGTAGGACCAGTTTGGACGCACTAAGGTGCCAGAGTGGCAGCGAATAGCAGGCAAGGCTGCCAAAGAGGTAGAGAAGTTTGCTAAAGAAAAGGCTGACCTGGTGCTCATGCACTGGAGAGACAAGATGGGCATTGCACAGAAGGAGGTGAGCCAAGTTAACTGGAAAACTCAATGAGCCAAAAAAAAAAAATGTTGTAAAGCAATCTTTAAAGAGTCCATGAAAAGCAGAAAGTGAGTGAATGCATGAACATAGAGAACATTCTAGAATCTGTGTAAAGACAACACTGGGTCCACATCCTAACTGTCCTCGTCCATGTGCAAAAATACCTCTACTGTCTCTCATTACACGATGATATGTCTCTTTTGTACTCTCAACTTTCTAGTAAACCAGTATATAAACAATATCATTTTACAGGATTTTTAACAGTATTATTTATTTTGCACTTTTCTGAAAACATTTTATTTTCAACAGCCTCACATTAGAATACATGTCATGATTAAAGTGAATTCTTCACATGCTTTGCTCTTTGAGCTATTTCACTCAGACTCTTGTCAGAAAGCCATTAACTGGCTGTTGAGCAATCTATCAAAAGCACCTCCATTATTGTTCAGGCATTGTACATTTTATGTACTAAATCAGGAATGGGATGTTCAACAATCACATATGGGTGTGATGGTCAGGTGTCCACATACATTTGTTCAGGTAGAAGTAGCCTTTATTTTGTCACATATACATTACAGCACAGTCAAATACTTTTCTTCGCATATCCCAGCTTGTTAGGTAACTGTAACGGCAGTAACGGCAGTGCCAACCTTCTGATCAGTAACCCAGAGCCTTAACCATTGGGCCACCCCTGCCATCCAAAATGATTACAGTTGTATAGTATTTCATGCATTCTTGTTTAGATATTTAGTTTCTTGTTCTTGCTGTATTCAAATTTACAAATTACATGCAGAAAAATATTACATACACATTGTGCTTGAAATTAGTGCTTCAGTTGTGCTGTAGTGACCAACAGGCCATTGGTGTCCTTTGGGTGTGCTGATCACACATCTCAACACACATCATTGAGGGCAAATCTCTGGCACTATAGTGTTTACATGCTGACTGCATTCACTAGTCATTGCTTTCAAACTTTTGTTCCTTATTATTAAGCTTATTTTTGCAGCACTCTCCCTGTTCATTTAGAAATTAGATATTACATTTTTGTAGACTTTGAGGTGTTATTAAATAAATCAGTATTATCATTTGGTCATTTTGACTTTTAAGATTATCCTGAACACTTATCAGTATTTTGCAACTGGGTGAATTATTATTAGCATTGATTATTAATCAGTAAATAATTTAATTATTTAAAAAGTCAATCTTTTTTTTCATCCAGACTTTTAATTAGGTTGCAATTCTACCAAATTAAAAATTCTTGGATTTAATGATTTTTACTTAATTAATTATACACTATATTGCCAAAAGTTTTGGGACGTCTGCCTTTACATGCACATGAACTTTAATGACATCCCATTCTTAAT
>JAKKZJ010000022.1:9433952-9446133 GCA_033441845.1 Pangasius mekongensis
CTTGCTTTGTGCACTGGTGCGCAGTCATGTTGGAACAGGAAGGGGCCATCCCCAAACTGTTCCCACAAAGTTGGGAGTATGAAATTGTCCAAAATGTCTTGGTATGCTGAAGCATTAAGAGTTCCTTTAACTGGAACTAAGGGGCCAAGCCCAATCCCTGAAAAACAACCCCACACCATAATCCCCCCCTCCACCAAACTTTACACTTGGTACAATGCAGTCAGGCAAGTACTGTTCTCCTGGCAACCGCCAAACCCAGACCAGAGTCCAGTGTCGGCGTGCTTTACACCACTGCATCCAACGCTTTGCATTGCACTTGGTGATGTAAGGCTTAGATGCAGCTGCTCGACCATGGAAACCCATTCCATGAAGCTCTCTACGCACTGTTCTTGAGCTAATCTGAAGGCCGCATGAAGTTTGGAGGTCTGTAGCTATTGACTCTGCAGAAAGTTGGCAACTAATGCGCACTGTGCGCCTCAGCATGCGCTGACCCCGCTCTGTGATTTTACGTGACCTACCACTTCGTGGCTGAGTTTCTGTTGTTCCCAATTGCTTCCACTTTGCCAGGAGAACAGTACTTGCCTGACTGCATTGACTAACAGACTAACAGTTGATCGTGGAATATTTAGTAGTGAGGAAATTTCACTAATGGACTTATTGCACAGGTGGCAACCTATCACGGTACCACGCTCGAATTCACTGAGCTCCTGAGAGCGACCCATTCTTTCACAAATGTTTGTAGAAGCAGTCTGCATGCCTAGGTGCTTGATTTTATGCACCTGTGGCCATGGAAGTGATTGGAATACCTGAATTCAATGATTTGGAGGGCTGTCCCAAAACTTTTGGCAATATAGTGTATATTTGTTGAGCTATCACAGACATCATATGAATTGTGATCGGCTGACCACAGTATCAATAATATTTCTGTTATTTCTGCCCTTTCCACTCTCCCTTCCCTTAATGTGGTTGTCTGCTTTGAATGAATACAGCAGGACAGGAATAACTTGGTGAGTATAATGGACCACTGAGACATTCTGTTGGCATTCTTGGAATTAATTAATGTTCTTACTGGGGTTTTTGTTCAACTATTATTCTTTTATGAGGATTCCTGTTTCTGCAACACCATTCTTTATATGGATTCATGTATAACTATTTGTTTTATTTTCAAGTCAAGTCAAGTGGCTTTTATTGTCATTTCAACCATATACAGCTAGTTAGTAAACAGTGAAAGGAAACAACGTTCCTCCAGGACCAAGGTGCTACATAAAACAATCACAGAACTACAGGAGACTACATATATTTACATAAAGTGCACAGTGCAAACATGTGCAAACAGCACAAGACAGTACAAAACATCCAAAACTATAGCTGACATGTTTGTAATAGGTTTGTAATAAGCTTCATCTGAAGCTCATTCAAGTTTCACAATTTATTGTCCCTATAGTATTGTGCTTGCCTATATGTTTTCATAGTGATTCAATGCATGTTTGTTGATTGCAGAACCCAAACCAAAAACCTGTTGTCTTGAGGAAGAGAAGACAGCGGATCAAGATAGAGGCCAATTGGGAGCTCTTTTACTACAAGTATATATTTACTTCCCATTTATATTTTCTAATTTAGGTTATGTTTGCTCTGGTTTATTTAGTATATCATGGGAAACCTGTAGTACTTAGTAGTACTATAAAAATCATAAAAATTATCTTTATAGTCTGAAAATTAGAAGACTGTAAAATCACCAGTATTTCCTAGTTTAGGTGTGAATATACTGATAGTCCTGCATATGAGTGTATGTATGTCATGCATGTCGTGTATGTACATATAAATGCATATAAATTTGTCAAGTGTAGATTTATTTCAATTAGGTAAGTCCAGTAGGTGTCACGTATGTACACATATGGGTTCATTATGTAACACAGACTTATGTCCAACAATTTTTTTTTGCCTTTAGAAAAAAAAAAGCATAATAATACATATCTAGTACCTCTCATACACAGTCAGGTCCATAAATATTAGGACATTGACAAACCTCTAAAACTGAGATTCCGCCCATTAGTCAAAGTAATATGTTAGTTTGGTGCCCTGTAATTCCAGGTAAGAAATGGGATTATAACACTGCCGCAGTGCAGTTTCTGGTTGTTTAAGCTATTTCTTTCAAACCCATTATGTGTGTGGCGCACACACACACGTGTGTGTGTGTGTGTGTGTGTGTGTGTGTGTGTGTGTGCGTGTGTGCGTGCGCGTGTGTGTGTGTGCGTGCATGTGTGTGTGCTGAGCAGGCCTGTGCGATTACCGTTAGCCTACAGTAGAACTAAATAAATGTAAATTGAGTGGAAATGTGGTTAACATGTCTACACTGCTTTGCTTTGAGCCATTTGCTAATGGAGTGACATTGACAAAGTTATTTTAGCTGTCTGCCACAGTGTGTTGGAGTTAACTGGAATTAAATAATGAATATGCAGAATTTCCGCTTTAATTTGAGGGTATGTACATCCAAATCGGGGGAACAGCATAAGAGTTACAGTACTTTTTTCTGTGATCAAATATTTATTGAAAATGAGCGATCATTATGTGACAAAGATATGATAGGATTTTACATGTTCAAAGAACAAATAAAAGGAACGTAGAGACTGTACATACACGCACAAAAAAGCAAAAACTACAATATGAAATCAGTGGTACACACTGAAAGTCCCATTTTTACACAAAACATACACACAAACAAGGACACACAAAATACCATAATATTGAAAACAGATGTTGGGGAAGGGGCAGATCTAAATCATTCCAAAAGCTCTAACTTATCAGTAGCACCTATCCAAATATTCAAGGTAGCTGCTGTGAGACCAGCGAGTACAACAGTGAGTTTGGAAATGCTAAGAGATTATTCAAAATCAGAACAAGTAAGGTCAGAGGCACTGAAATAGAAAACAGATCAGATAAATTGGATGCTACATTTTTCTAACACTGAGCAACAGGAGGGCAGTCCCGGATCATATGCAGAAAGGAGTTTGGAACCTTCATTTGACACAGTTTGCATAAGGGATCACTTATATTTTTTATATTTATCACTTATATGCATATAATCAAAATAAATTTGTTGGTGATCAGGGTTGCAAGATGAGTCATGAATATAGACCACACAGCGTTCCAACTAAAGCCAGTGTCTAAACTTAAGCAATCAAGGCTCCAGATAAGTTGACCTCAAGGTCCACTGTCTTGCAGAGTTTAGCTCTGCAGATTTGAAGAACCCTGTGATAGCTCATGCTTCACTTTTGCCAATATCAAATGTAGTAACATTTTAGACCTCATTGACAAGCATAAGCTATTGTATGTCAATTATAAACATAATTACTCTAAAATACTGTTCATTTGTATTATTTGTTATGCTTAAATTACATCTGTTCATTTCTCAAAATTCATGAATATAGTAGGCTTTTCTCCAGATTTCTACTAGCCCTAGCTCTGTAACCAGTGCAATCTTAAACTCAAAATTTTTTCACAGCAGAATGCTACTATAGAGGACTTATTTCTGTGAAAATTTCAGGTTTGTATCTGGTCCCCCCCCCCCCGAGATATTCAACCCAAAAGTGTGGAGGAATTTTTTTTTTTAATTGCACATTCTCGCCCCATAAAAAATAAAAGTCTCAAACCTGAAATGTTCTGCATGCACACTATACTTACATAGGTACCCCCTAAAAAATTAAGACTGAGACTTGAACCCTTCACATTATAAATTAACCCTAATAGTGGAACTGTGAGCAATCTTGAGCATTACATTAGGACTTAAGTTCTAAGTCTAAAGTACAAGAATGTGCAAAATGTTTATATATATCTACATGTACCTTGTAATGTGTTCTAGAGAGTGGTTTTTGTTCCAAGGAGCTAAGACTATTCTGAGCCTAATTATTGAGGTTTCCGTAAACACAAATTTATTGTGTGGCATGACACAAAGATGGCGCCATGGTTAAACCAAGTGAATTTTTTTAATGGTGGTTTTGCAATCCCAATACATAGAGGTAATCACTCAAAAAAAAAAAATTACAAACGTTACAAGTATTGGACCACTTGAGATGGACTGACCTAATACAGTTAGCATAACATCATAAAAAGAGTGGAGGAAAAACAATTATACACTGATCAGCCATAACATTAAAACCACTGACAGGTGATGTGAATAAAATTGATTATCTCGTTACAGTGGCACCTGTCAAGGGGTGGAATATATTAGGCAGCAAGTAAACAGTCAGTTCTCGAAGTTGAGCGTAAGGACCTGAGCAACTTTGACAAGGGCCAAATTTTGATGGCTAGACGACTGGGTCAGAGCATCTGCAAGATGGCAGGTCTTGTGGTGTGTTCCTGGTATGCAGTGGTTAATACCTACCTAAAAAGTGGTCCAAGGAGGGACAATCGGTGAACCGGTCACAGGGCCATGGGCGCCCAAGGTTCACTGATGCATGTGGGGAGCAACCGCTAGCCTGTCTGGTTCAATCCCACAGAATAATTACTGTAGCACAAATTGTTGAAAAAGTTAATGTTGGCTATGATAGAAAGGTGTTAGGACACACAGTGCATCACAGCTTGCTGTGTATGGGGCTGTCTAGCTGCAGACTGGTGAGAGTGCCTATGCTGACTCCTGTCCACCGCCAAAACTGCCTACAATGGGCACATGAGCATCAGAACTGGAGCAATGGCAGAAGGTGGCCTGGTCTGATAGATCACATTTTCTTTTATAAGAGTCGTTTATTTGTCAGTTTCACAGTTACACTGGGTACACTGGGCATTGAAATGCTTGTCACAAGGCTCAAATTTAGACATTGACAGTACAAATACTTATTAGACATGAACAAACACACATTTGGGCATGAGTGTTTGAGATTATGCTGTAATGTAATAAGGTAAATGAAACGGTGGTGTACAAATGGCAGAGTAAAAGTGATGTGGGCTATTACATTATTACACTGGCAGAGTAAAAGTGACATGTGACATCAAGTGGATGGCCAGGTGTGTGTATCGGTTACCTGGGGAAGAGATGGCCCCAGGATGCGCTATCGGAAGACGGCAAGCTGAGATCGAGCATCTGTGGGTTGTGCTGGACAAACAAGTCCAATCCATGGAGGCCCCACCTTGTAACTAACAGGCCTTAAATGAGTAGTCTCTTAGTGAAGGGTTGATTGATTACCAAACATTTGTAAGTCCTGAACTATTGGCCCAAGTTTGCAGAGCACTTGTTGCCCACCATTGTTCTCTAGATATCGTAATGATTGATGTGTCGAGAGATTAATCCCACACAACTTATTGGCTAATCACCCAGTGTCTGTGTGTAACAAATGCATTTCCTGTAACAGTGCAACATCAGTGTATATACAACTTTAGTGTATATACAACATCACCTATAATTACCCTGCAGATTAAATGTGCCCCAGTTTAACTGACAAGACGGAAACAAAGATGACACTTATAGTCAACAAAAATGAACAAATTACCATTACACAGAATGCCCTGGACCATGATCATGAATGGATATAGTTTTGCAAGTCATCCCATAGTCCTTCGTTTTTGGCTGCTGACACAGAGAGCAAGTTAGCGGTTTGCATTTCTTTGGCCTTGTCTGAGGCAGGCCCTGTGCAATGGCTTCCTCTTTCTTCTTTTTCCTCCAGGCAGTTGTCCGAGGCATTGCGCCTGCGACCCTCTTCTGCTCAGAAAGCCACTGAGAAACTGAGTCTTTCCTTCTGTATTGGCACAGAAACTTTTTCCTCTGAAGAAGCTGTGTCCAAACTCCAGTCTCTTTGACTCTCCGCACAATCTGCAGGGATATCCCTTTGGATCTGCTCGCTGTGCAATGGCTTTGTTGTGCATTAGGACCTTTTTGTCCTGTTCGGCCCTCTTCTTTCTTCTCCAGGCTGTGGCCCTTGACACCCGTTTAAGGGCTGCATCAGCTACAGCTGATGGAGGAGGGAGCACAGCCAGCGATGCGCATGTAGGAACTGAAGGCTCTCTCTGCAGGCCTTTCCTAGACCGTCTAGTGGATGGGGAGGCTTGGAGAGAAGACTTTCTCTCCAGTCTTGCCCAGAACTGTCTCCTCCTCTCGCTTTCCTCCGAGGAAATCACTGGAGGCCAGTGAGGATGGCGAAATTTCAGTCTTTCCCGGAACCTTCTCCTCCTCTCGTTTTCCTCTGAGGAAATCACTGGAGGCCAGTGAGGTTTGCAAAATTTCAGTCTCTCTTGCTCTTTTTTGGAAGACTCTGCCCTCTGGACTCCAGGTCCCTTGAAAGCCTCTGTCGGAACTTCTTGCGTCATTCCTGCTCTCTTTTCGAAATTACAGGAGGCCATCTCTGTTTTCTGGGCATTACAGGAGGCCATCTCTGTTTTCTGGGCATAATTAAATGCAAAATAACACTGCCCTCTGAAGAAAACTGACTCTGAAATCAAACTGGCTTACAGGGGCCCAACAGAGAAGATTGTTCTGCAGTTTAGCATTTGTGGATGTTCATGTGTTCCAGACTTCAGGCAGTCATTAACTGCTAAGGATTTGCATCCAAATTATTGCAAATAATCCTTATAATTGTTAGTTTGTCCAAGTACTTTTGAGCCTGTGAAAATGGAGGGACTATGTAAAAAAATATTTTTGTTAAACCCCTTGAATTAAACCTGAAAGTCTGCATTTCCATCACATCTTCATTGCTTCATTTCAAATCCTTTGTGGTGGTTTACAGAGGCAAAATTTTGAAAATTGTGTCACTGTCCAAATACTTATGGCCCCTACTGTATAAAACCATATGCTCCAAAACTGAATAACGCTAGTTAACACCACAAGCACTCAGTTGCAGCTGATGGCACCTAATAAAGTCATAGTCCTTGACTGAGTGGGTTTAACACAGTTTAAAACCAAAGTACTGGACACTAGTGGCATCAATATCAGACAGACCTCCTTTAGATTTTGGAGCCATAGTTTCTAACAATTGCAGAGTTTATGTTCTGTAGAAAAAGGCAGGTAGGAATGAGTAACTTTGGAAGGGTTAGCTAGAAGCAACAAATCAAAGCCACTGTCTTGTCCGTTAGATCATGTGACTCCCGATTTTACAGCACTTTTAAGGGTCAAAAGTAATTGGATAAACTAACAATCATAAATTTAATTGTAATTTTTAATACTTCGTTGCAAATCCCTTGTAATTAATAACTGCCTGAAGTTTGGAACCCATAGATGTCAAGACTTGTTCTTGGTGCATTGATTTGGCCATTGCAGGGCAATGTGAAGCGCTGTCGAATGGGTTTTAAGCACTGAACACAGTGAAAAACAGTAGCTCTCTCATTCCTTACTGACTGACAAGTCATTACAAATCATAAATGTGAGTAACTCGCATGTGTATGTGGTTAATGCTCTCTACAGATTTAATATGGATCATGCACAGTCGAATCTAATCTGGAACCTGAAGACTCGTGAGGAGCTGCGTGATGCTCTGGAGGGAGAAATGCGCTCCTTCAGTGTAGACCGAGAGCTTGGGAATGCCAGTGTGATTTCCTGGAATCATCAAGAGTTTGAGGTGTGTGTAGGCTTTTTGTATACAGTAGCAAAAATATTTTTGGATTTTCAGTGTTGCACTGTGTAGAACCCCTGTGTGTGAGGGTGTGGAGGAAAACTCAGGAGGCAGGCAGAATTTTAGCTGAGCTCCAGGTGCCGGCACACATTGACATTTGGCCTTTTTTTTTTTGCCAATGCAAAGTACACTTAAATGTACTTTTTTTTTTTAGGCCCTCAAATTTTGGGCAGGAAATATTTTCTTGTAAACTATAGCCTCATTTCCACTGTAGAGCCAAATGGGTACAGTTGCACCATTACATGCCAAAAGGGCTAGAAATTACACTGATGAAACAAAGTGACTTCTTGTCACCGGTGTTCTGTATTCCTACTGAATATGTATCAGTAAATTATGGCGGTCTGCATGTAAAATTGGCAGTTGTATTAACTCAAAAATATGTTTCTGCAAATGGTACTGTATATTCAAACATTGAACAGTATTATTAAATGAAACATTATTAAACTATTTAAATTAAAGCCTGTGTTACAGCCGTCCAGCACTCATCTGGAGGAATAAATGCAATAAATAATCTTGAGACATGAGCTTGGTACCATTGTCTGTTGGATATTTTTAAAATGTAAACTATAATGCAGAAATCACCATCAATCTATATAGACCCTTTTTCAAGAGGATTTTTCAAGGTTCTCTGGTCTGATGAGACCAACTGTTTGGCCTTAAAGGCATAAAAAGCATACGTTTGGCAGAAAGCCAGCACTGCTGGGTAACATGATTTTTCTTTAATCCTAGAAGAAAACCTGTTAGTCTTCCAGAGACTTGAGACTGGCAGAAGTTCAGCTTCGTCAATTCTAAGCATACTGCCGAAAGTGTATGATACTGCAAACTGGAAGGGTCCAAACCAAGAACCAGAATGGTCCAGTGAAAGATGAGTTCTCAGTCTGATTGAGAATCTGTAGAAAGACTTGATGTTCACCAATGCTGTCCATTTAATCAGACAGCCTAAGCAATTGTGCAAAGGGGATGAAAACTTGTGTAAGACCCTATATTTGGAAACTTTGTTTCTCTCATTGCTCAGAACTGTACAGCCCTACAGTGGAAAAGAGGTTCATGTTCACAAACACAGTTTATAAACTTGGCAGTCTAGATATTTAACCATATTTTTAAGAAGCAAGCAAGCAAAACTTATCCATTACTTTTTTATTGGTTTCATTTACAGCTTACGGAATAGCATTTCTGTTCAGAAAATCTGGTCAGTGTGTATGTTTGTGTTTTTGTGAGTAGGTGAAGTATGAGTGCCTTTCTGATGAAATCAAAATTGGGGATTATTATCTGCGCCTTCTGCTGGAGGAGGATGAGAATGAGGAGTCGGGAGCCATCAAGAGATCGTAAATATCATTGTACACAGCACTACATCTTTAGATTTGGCTGCTATTATTTTGGTGCTCAGAAATACTTCAGCAGTTTCAGTTCCTCTTGTACATAACTAGTTCAGGTAATATTTACTTCTGGTTTCTTCTCTCTCCACTTTGGAATTCCCATCAGGTTTCTTCTTTGTTTCTCTCTTTTCTCCTTCATTTTCTTTGCAGGTATGAGTTCTTTAACGAACTATATCATCGTTTCCTCTTAACGCCCAAGGTGGCAATGAAGTGTATGTGCCTGCAGGCTCTGACGATAGTATATGGCAAGTGCTGTGAGGAAATCGGCCCTTTCACCGACACCAAATACATTGTGGGCATGTTGGATAGGGTTAGTTCTCTTATTCTAAGCTGGTCAGATAAACAGTTTACAGTCCCTTTGTTTTAATATACAGTTTTAGTGTACAGTTTACATTCTTTCTTTTAGTCTACAGTTTTAGTGCACAGATTACATTCCTTTTGTTTTAAGTGCAACTTTAAGCCTGTTACATGCTCTATGCAAGTATGCAAACACGAGTGCGAGTGCAAGAGATGACACAAGTCTTTTAATTAAAGCATACCTTACGCATGTTATTGCGCCCTGCCAGAGTCGTAAACAGCTAATTCGCAAGGGGGCAGCAAACTAAAGGTGACCGCGGAATGGAGATTTGAAATGGACGCTATTTTCAGAATTTCAGAACCTTCTTTGATTTTGATGTACCTGGGGTAATGTATGCATTGAACACCTCTATCAGTAATGCGTGGAACAATGCATCATATTAAAAATTTTACACACAAATTGTACGCTTGTAGGCTGGGAATGCACCTTAGGTTGTTTTGCACATTGGTTTGCATAGAGTATGTAACAGGCCTTAAGGGTATAGTTTTAGTATACAGTTTTAGTGTACATTTTACATTCTTTCTTTTTAGTACACAGTTTACATTACCTTTATTTTTTGTGTACCATTTTAGTGTACATTTTATATTCCCTTTATTTTCTTTGTATAGTTTACATTCCCTTTGTTTTTAGTGTACCATTTTAGTTTACAGTTTACATTCTGTAGAACCCAGTGTCCGCGGGTAAGAAGGAAGACTCGGGAACAGGCAGAATTTCAGCAGAGCTCAGCGCTCATGTTTGTTTTCACTGCACTTTTCAACGAGCTTTCAAAAACTCAACCCACCTCCTCTCCTTCCGCAGCTGACCATTTCTTGTTTTTTATTTCGTAAAACTTTCACACAGTTTGCTGTATCGACTCTGTTTGAACATTTTTTAGTGCTGTATCTTCTTGTAGTGGGCTGCAACCGAGCAGGCTGCATTACGGTGTCGCGCCACAGCATTCTAATGGTCAAACCGCATTATTGCCAGACCTTACATTAGGATCTATGAGATGAAACGACTATTCGACAACAAAAATATTTGTTGATAATTTTTTATTGTCAATGTTGTTGATAACATCGACTAATCATTTCAGCCCTACACTTCACCTTCACCAATTGTAAGCAAATCAGCCCTGGCTTTGCCCTGGTCCTAGCAGGTACAGAAGATTCTACCTGTGTGGTGAGAGAGAGAGAGCTGGGGGAGACGTCAGAGAAGAAGGAGGGGAGGAAAAGCGGGGCGGAAACCGGGTTCAGAGTGATTGCCTTGAATTGCAGATGTTGTTCACAGTGCAGGTCGAGGAGGGCCTGATGTTGCATCTGGTGGAGGCTGACAAGGGACTTAACAAACTTTCAGTGACGGTGTCTGGTACCTCCTCCCAGGTTTTGGCACCACTGTAGAACCCTGGCGTGCGTGGGTGGGAAGGAGGACTTGGGAGACAGGTCGCTTTTGACACAGTGTCGTGCTCGTGTTTATTTTTCACCATGCTTTTCAGCACTCTTTCAAAAACTCAGCACCAACAAAACATCTGAAAAGGGGCCGTCACTAGCTCACTGCTTTCACCCCATTCAAGTTCAAGTTCTCTCTCCGCGCATGTGTGTGTCGCAGGCTCCAACAGTTATGCCTCTCTCTCTCTCTCTAGTTGAGGCAGATTCTGAAAGCACAAAGAAAAACACATAAGTAGACAGGCAGTAATAAGACACAGGTGAGAATCATCACGCATTACCTGCCGGTTCAACCCGCCTCCTTTCTGGCTGCAGCTGATGCTCAACCACGCCCCCACTGCTACACATTCCCTTTTTGGTTTTAGTGTACCATTTTAGTGTACGGTATACATTATCTTTGTTTTCAGTGTACAGGTTACAATCCTTTTGTTTTACATCCCCTTTGTTTTTTAGTGTGCATTTTATGTTCCTTTTGTTTTATGTATGTACATGAATACTTAATTTTAAGAGAAATTTATATTAGCCAGTTTGTTTGTTTTTTATAGGAGTACAGTGCTCTAATTCAAACTGTTACTTTTAGTATTGGCCTTTTATATTTTTGATATGTATTTGAAGGGCTTTGAAAAGCCAAATGTTTAAATGATGTTTTTTCCTTTCTTTTCTGCAGTGTACTGATAAACTAGAGAGAGACAGGCTTATTCTCTTCCTCAACAAGCTCATTCTGAACAAGGTTAGTCCCACTCTTGCTCCCCCAACCAACGCATTTACATGGCTTTTTCATTATCACTGTAAATCCTGGGAATATATTGTTTATGCTGATAGAATTTAGGGCTGGGATTGTTTTCTTTGCTTGATTGCTAGATGGGCTAGTTTGAGTATTTCAGAAACTGCTGATCTCCTGGTATTTTCACACACAGCAGTCTCTAGAGTTTACACAGAATGGTGCAAAACCAAAAAACATTGAGTGAGTGATAGTTCTGTGGGTGGAAAATCCTTGTTGATAAGAGAGGTCAGAGGAAAATGGACTCAATGTTTGATGTGTCCATCTCATTCTGAGATGCTTTTCTGCTCACCATGGTTGTAAAGAGTGCTTGTTTGAGTTACAATGACTTCTGTCAGCTCAAACCTGTCTGGTCACTCTCTCATAAGAAGGTGTTTTAGGCTGCAGACCTGCCACACATATGATGTGTTTTGTTTTTTACACCATTATACATTTCTGTGTAAACTGTTGACTGTTGTGTATGAAATTCCCAGGAGATCAACAGTTTCTGAAATACTCAAACCAGCCCATCTGGCACCAACAACCATGCCACGGTTAAAGTCGGAGAGATCACATTTTTCCCCATTCTGATGTGAGATGTACAGTCAGGTCCATAAATATTGGGACATCGACACAATTCTAACATTTTTGGCTCTATACACCACCACAAT
>JAKKZJ010000022.1:9478399-9505763 GCA_033441845.1 Pangasius mekongensis
ATTCCTAAATGGTAAATGCCATATTTTTGTGGAACCTCTTAAAATAAAGCTGAAAGTCTACACTTCGGTCACATCTTCATTGTTTTATTTCAAATCTATTATGGTGGTGTATAAAGGCAAAATCACAAAAATTCTGTCATTTTCCAAATACTTCCGGACCTAACTGTATATATGTGTGTATATATATGCTGTGATAACTGAGGTTTATCATCCAGTCTGTCTGACTGAAACAGCACTTCAGTTAGTCAATCAGTCTTCTGATTGTGAGCCCAAATCTGTTTGCTGCTGATACAAATTTATTGAACTGTAGCTAGGCATCGGCTTGAGTGTGATCTAGAAGATCATAGTCATCCGTGTACAGAAGTTCTCGAACAACTGCCAAAAAGATCTTCGATTGAGCTTGAAAACAGCCCAAGTTGAAATACATTACCATCAGAGCGGACCTGGAGTGGGATTCCCAGTTTACAGCCTCAGAAAGCAAGCAGTAGCATCATGGAGAAGAAAATGCCGAAGAGTAATGGAGCAAGGACACATCCTTGCTTTGTGCCGTTTGAGATATTGAACACTGCCGACATCTCGCCTTCATCAGTGATCTGGCCCATTCCTTCCTTCTTGGTAAACTTGTCTGGGCACCCTATCCTCCACAGAATCAGCCAGAGTCCTCAACTGTTTACAGAATCAAATGCTTTGGTGAGGTCTATAAACACCATGTGAAGATCACGATGCTGTTCACGACATTTTTCCTTAATCTGCCTTGCAGTAAAAATCATATCCAGCATCCCACGACCAGATTGGAAGCCACATTGACTTTGTCATTGCAATGCACATGGGCACTGAATCATTTCAACAAGATGCGTGCGAGCACTTTGCCTGGGACTTCAAGTAGAGAGATTCCTCGGTGGTTATCACAGTAAGCTCTGTCACCTTTTGCATTTATATATGTGGACTATGAGTCCATCCTTGAAGTCCTGTGGCACAGTTTCTTTGTCCCAGATCTTCATGAACAGCTCAATCAGACACATTTGTAAATGGGATCTGCCATGCTTGAGACCCTTAGCAAGAATTCCATCTATTCCATGGAGCCTTCTGAGAGGCCATCTGGTTAATACACACACATATACAATCCACTCTGAAAGTATTGGAACAGCAAGGCCAGTTCTATTGGTTTTGCTATGCACTGAAAACATTTGGGTTTGAGATCAAAAGATGAATATGGATCAGAATTTCAGCTTTTATTTCCTGATATTTACATCTAGATGTGTTAAACAGCTTACAAGATGGCACCATTTGTGCCAGACCACCCAATTTTTAGATGAGCAAAAATATTGGAACAGATAGTCTTAAAGTAAATACAACTTAATGTTTGGTTGCATATCCCTTGCTTGCAGTGACTGCATCAAGCTGGTGACCCACTGACATCACCATTCTTCTTTTGTGCATCTGTTCCAAATGGAAGTCCCCAAGGAGAATCCCCATGGAGGCCAGTGGGGGGATGATGATGTCGTCCTCCTCCTTTGAGTCTTGACACAACATAGACTTTGAGGACCTTGGCACCGCTTTCCCAGCCAGAGCTGCACACATCCCACACCTTGCTACGCTGTGGCAGAACCCTTCCACCATCATAATTTTTAACATTTTCCTGAACCTCAGCCAATGTGTCCCCAAAATGAGTGGATGGGTGAGGCTGGGACTAACTGCCACCTCCACACTCCACCACCTTTACAGAAATTTACTAATATGGTCACCCCATGCACACACTTCACCTTCACCAACCATGTATTTCTAAATGCTTCACCTTGAATCAGGCTTTGGTGGACTGAGGTCTGATTATAATCTAAATCTGCCAAGGCCTGATGTATACTCCCTTGGATACTCACCGGTATGTGGTGCTTGATCAGGGGAGTCCTGAGGCACATCAGTCCAGATCAGTGTTCCCACCTCCATGAGGGACCTCTGATCTTCTAAATACCTTCTAAATAGCTTCTGCCCCCTCCCCTACCACCAACACCTGGGACAAAAGGACTCCCAGCTCTCTGTCTGACATGTCAGTCTGCAGAACAAAATGGAGGGAAAAGTAAAGAGAATGCAACAACGGCTCCACACACAAAACTGCTTTTACCTAGTAAACACCTACTCGCATGGACAGGATCTGGTGCTCCCTTTTTGTGAGGTCAGTCAATGGGCTGGTGACCTCTGAAAAATTAAGTACAAACTTCCGATAGTAGCCAGCCAGCCCCAGGAACTGCCTCACAGGCAGGCTGTAATCTGCTTTCTTATCAATTTGGCAATGCCCATTGGCCCATGGCCATGGCCCAAATGGAAGCCCAGATACTATTACTCCACCTATCCGATTGCACACTTCTTTGGGTTTTCTGTGACTCTCCCCCATCTCAAGGATCTCAGGACAGCTCTCAGATGTTGTAAATGCCATTTCCAATCAGTACTATAAATTATTATATCATCTAAATAAGCAATATGCACTTTGAGCAGAGTATTCTGGAAATGAAACACTGAAACATCATTGGGGCTCCAAATAAACCAAACGGTAGGGTGACAAATTGGTGTAACCCAGAGTGGAAAAGGCTATTTTTTTCTCAGGATATTGGCATCAAAGGAATCTGCCATATCCTTTGACTTTTCTAAAGTCCACACAGATCTAAACTGACCTGTCAGCCTCGAGCACCAAAACCACAGGGTTGCACCAATCAGTGTGTGACTTCTTGATTACTCCCATGTCGAGCATAGCCTTGAGTTCCTTCCGAACTACAGTTTTCTTGTGTTCAGGTAAACAATTGGGGTGTGTGCGTACAACCACAGCTGGAGGAGTCTCATTGTGGTGCTCTATGTTTGTGTGGTAGAGGTGAAAACACATTGGGAAATTCCCCTTGTAACACGGCAACCTGTACTCTCTGGGATGGCAAGAGATGGTCTCCACAAGCGATTGGGGTGGAATGAGATGAGGTTTTTAGAGTGCTTGTAGTCCCAGCTCCTCTCTCTCTGGAACCACCATTGCCAGAGCCACAGGAACCACCTCTCTTCATGGTTTAAGTAGTTTGAGGTGGTATATTTGTAGTGCATTGACTCTGTTTGCCTGACCTCATAGTCGACTTCCCTAACTCACTGTGTGACCTCAAATGGCCCTTGCCACTTTGCAAGTACTTATAGAGCTTGATAAGGGAAATAGTACTAGCACTTTATCTCTTGGTGCAAATTCCCATAGCTGAGCTCCCCTGTCATACAGTCGGGGACTGCTGCTCTTGGGCCTGATTCAAATTCTCCTGGGTTAGGTGACTCAAGTTGTGGAGTTTTGTCCTCCACCTCAAGGGAACCTTGATTAATGGAAGTAATGGATCAATGGCACTTTTCGGGTGGCATAGGTCATTGCATAAGTCTCATTGCATAAGTCTCATTGCATGGGTCAAGAAGCACTTGGTGTTGGGTTTGGTGGGGGCTGGCGAGGGACTTTGATGTTGCAGAGTGGGGAGGCTTCTGTGAGGGTGTCTGTGTTCTCCTTGATCTTGGGTGCAGAGGAAGACTCAGGAGGAGGAATTTCAGCAGAGCTCCGGGCTCACTGTTATTTTTCTGCAGCTTTTCAGCACACATTAAAAAAAAAAAAAAAAAAAAAAAAAAAGAAACTAACTAACAGAAATGCAACCCAAATGGGGCTGTCACAAGCTTGCGACTTTCGCCTCAGTCAAGGTTAAGATCATACTCTGTGCATGGGTGTGTGTGTATGCGTTGCAAGCCCTGCCAGCTATACCACTCCCTCTCTCTCTGGCTCATGGCTGTCACTGAAAGCACAAAGAAGCACACATAAGTAGGCTGGCGGTAATAAGGCACAGGTTAGAATCATCACGCATTACCTGCCAGTTCAACCTGCCTTCTCTCCATCTGCAGCTGACGCTTGACCTCACCCTCACTACCACATACCCCCACCACCCAAGTGGCCGGGGAGCTGTCTGGCCTGTATCTGACTCTCCTCCCCCGCCTTGGCAGGAGAGGTAATCGGCCACTACCATCTGTGCCCCCGGCCTGTGGACCAACTTGAATGGCCTAAGTGCCAGATACCAACGAGTGATCTACGCCTTGACATCCTTCATGCAGTGGAGCCATTAGGGTGTGATCGGGAAGGGGGTAAAGTGTATACACAGCTGATGGTCGACCATACCACTTCCACATAAGTTTTAGATATTTTCTATCAGAGATAGATGGAGTTTGTTGAATGTTTATTGGGTATGTGTTTTATATCTTTGGTACCTAAAAACAAAAGGCTGCTTCACCACTTTTTTTAAGTTTCATATGTGGAATATGGAGAAGTCTAGCACGTGAACATAGTTTTTCAGGCATTCAGAGATGTATGAATGTGCTATACCATTAAGAGATTTAAAAACTAGCAACTCAATTCATTTGCATGAATATTTTTTTAAATAATATAAAAGACAGCTGCAGTAAGCTCTGATTGTTGAATTACTTGCACAGCCTATAGTCGTGTGCAGTTGCAACCACACACAGCCTTCCTTCAGTCTGATTTAGATTTGACTTTGCTTGTTTCCTCTTGCTACCTGCTCCTCTCTCTGCTGTCTTTTCCTTCCTTCCTTATTCTCCTTCAGGTGTGTCTACTCCTTCTCTCCTGGCTGCCAGTAGTCCATTGCGGAGTGGCCTCTAGGGGGCTCTCCCTATCCTCTTCTCTTTAACTTTTACAAAGGTAGACTTTCCCTTCTCTCCATGCTCACAGCATCTCTTTCCCTTTCTTTTTGCTTATGTTTCATTCACCTTTTCACTTTTTGCTTCATCAGTCTGTCCAAGCATCTATCTGTAGCTGTAGTTAACACAGAATTTCTAACCCAGTCTAGCCCTGATGCACATGCATTCCCCAAAAAGTACAGGCATCATGGAATTGTTTCTGATGTGTTTTCTTTCACTACCTCCAGTAAGGTAAGGGTTTTAGAGAAGTAAACATTTCACCCATGACTTTTATTTATTGTAAGCACGTGTCATTAACCCAGTCCAATTCATTTTTGTATATGGTTGTGATTGCTTCAAAAGTACATTAAACTGCATTTATCCGGAAAAAGGCACAGTGAACAGGCAATAACCATAAAGCACACATATACCATGTGATCAAAGGAGATTGTGGGTTCGAGCAATTAAATATTCTAGTCCAATATGTATACGACTTGTTACATATCCATGTATGACTTGGCTTTTGAATAAGTGTACTATTGTGTACTGTATTATAGTGTGTCAGGTCATGCCCAACAGTAATTGTACAACTATGTATATTATATAGACCTTTTTTCAAAGCTCAGTTTATTTCTCATTAAGTTCAATTGTCCTGCTCAGTCCAATTATACTCCAGTGTTTTGAAAATTTCCTATTTTAATTGTTTTTTTGTATTTTTTTTTAATACCAGGTATTTGTGGATAATCCTGTGTGTGTATGTGTGTTTTTAGGTCCGGCAGTAGCAGGATATCTAACTGCTGGCACGGGTGCTACAGTTTTATCCAGCGTCCCTCCACCTGTAGACAATGAGATTGGAGACCTGGGCTGAAAACCAAACCTGCACTAACAGTTCAGAGAATGCACCACTTTCCTAAGAGCAGCAGGGCTGATGAGACAGACAGATAAATGACTTAAAGAAAGAGGAAAGGGTTGGGTGTTTACAGCCCTTGTGTAAACTTTCCTCTACATGTGTGCTGCTACGTTATCTGTGTGTTTGTTGTGTTCCCTTACAGCACATAGTCATTAATTATCTCCTTTTTTCTTTTTAAATCTTTTTGCTCTTGTTCCTATTGTATTACATTCTATACTTTTTCCTTTCATTTTTTTCTCACAAGAGGAAAATGTTTACTTTTGTATGAGAATATTTTTTGCAGGAGAAAAAAAAAGACCCCTGAAGTGAATACACCATTAGAGATCCAACCCTTACTTTATTCTTTCCCCATCACCTTCCTTTCTGTCATGCCCTCCATGCTGTGTCTCCACAAGACTTCTAATGACTTCTTATTTTAACCAAATCTTGGTCTATCATGAGCTTCCAGACCTGCAGCTTTGTCATGCCATATCTCCTCACCTTGTGTTTTCTCTTAACCCAAAAATGATTGAGTACTTGATAGATACAGGAGAAATTAAGAACTGCCACTGTCAGTTACAACACCCCATAGACTGGTCAGTCTTCAAGCCACGTTCTTTAAAGACATCCTGCTTTTTCTACCCTTTCTCACCCAGAATGCAATCACTCAAATATTGATAACTAGCTGAGCACTTAACTAAGGAATGATTTTCACCACCTGAAGGAATGAGCTTCTGTAAAAGTTCCCAGAGGAAATGGCACTGTCTCTGATTAAAATCTATGTGAAAGATTAGTGCAATTGTCAAACTGTCTATATAATATGACATATATAAACTTTCTATATTGAATGTACAATTTAAAAAATCAGTCACACTTGTACATAAAATTTTAAGAATAAAAGGGAATCCACAGTGTTTTTGTTTCATCTTTTTGTCATTGTCTGTTCGAACAACACTTGAAACTGAACTATGAAATACACTTCTATAAGCATAGAGTGATGTTCAGCTTGGGTTACTAAGTGGTATGTCACTGCCACTGTGAGTCCAGAGGGTGCACGGACGTTTTTCCACACATCTCAATGTTCATATGACAAAGTCTTTGATTTATCTGCTGGAACAGGTGTTTTGGAGTTGTACTAATTAATGTATGGTTTGTAATTATCCTTCCCTCTAGTTTGAATAAATTAGATCCTTGAAGTGACCCGATATAACCACTTCAGGATTTTACTAACAGCAAGTCGTTCAGATGTAAATTCAATAAGGCTTAATTGTCAAAATCACAGTAAGTCAGGAAAACAATTCAAGCTAAGGGAAACAAACAATTGCTTTATGTTGGGGAAACACTTGAAAAATTATTTTAATATGGATCAGTGTGACACTCTCCCAAGCTCGGGCAGAAATGAGGAAGCTGGAGGCAGGCTTGGAACAACTCAAAAGGTGCTTTATTTTTACTTTAGCTTTTCAGCTTTTTTAATCACACACATGCACGCATGCACACACATGGCTCTGTGCTGGTTGCTCTCTCTCGAGGTGCTCTTCTCTCTCCTTTTAATCCTCGCCTCTGCTCACTGCAACACAAAACACGCATTAATCGAATTCCCCACAGGTGTGCATTCCTAACCACTCACCTTCCCCAGCTCCGGCTTGAATTCACAAACCAGCGCCCGAGCATGCCCCCGCCTCCACAATCAGTGCGATCAGTAAGTATTTTCTACAGTGCAGTTAATACTGATAAATTCAATAGTGTTTTGTCTAAATGTAAGTCACAAAATGAAATATCACTATGGGGGGGGAGCTCAAAGAATGTATTTATTTCATTCATTTATCTTCAGTAGCACTTTCAATTCACTCTCTGGTGACTTCTCTGGTGACTTTAACCATGCCTGTCTATCTTCCACTCTTCCCATATTCACTCAATACGTTCAATTCTACACTAGAGACAATAAAACACTAGACGTGCTGTATGCAAATGTAAAGGACGCATACAGCTCCTTCCCTCTACCCCCGCTGGGTCGTTCGTATCACAACCTCGTCTGTCTGCTTCCTGAATACACACCCAGGGTGAAGAGAGAACCACCACAGAAAAAGTCTGTGAAGATCTGCTCAGAGGAGGCCAATGAGAGACTGAGAGACTGTTTCGATACTACAGACTGCGTGACACACTGCAGCTCTCATGGCGAGGACATTGATGGAATTATATAAATTTCTGTGTGGAGAATACTGTACCATCCAGGATGGTACAGTGTTTCTCCAATAGCAAACCCTGGGTGACCCCTGAGCTCAAAGAGCTGTTAAATGAGAAGAAGAGGGCTTTTACTTCAGGGGATAAAGAGGAGCTTAAGAGAGTTCAGAAGGGACTCAAATACAAGATGAGACGGTGCAAGGACAGCTACAGGAGGAATGGTGGGGGAGCGGTTAACGCAAAACAATGTCCGTGATGTGTGGAGATGATGGAAAAACATCTCAGGGCATGGTCAGAGTGGCGGGAGAGGATCAGTAAGCGGTGATCAGATCTGGGCAAATGAGTTGAATCTGTTTTTTAACAGATTTGACTCTGTTCCCACTTCCCCTCCCACCCAGCGTCCTCTCCACTCTAATCCAGACCTGCAACCACCCCCCTCCCTGGTCTGTCTTCACCTCCACCACGGCCCCCCCCCCCAGTCTTTCACAACCTTTCACTCTAGTTCACTCATCTTAGTCCTCTCACACACCCCTCTCTGTAACAACAGATCAGATGAGGTGTGAACTAAGGAAGATAAAGGCAAGGAAGGCTGCAGGGCTGGATGGAATCAGCCCCAGACTGCTCAGGGACTATGCTGACCAGCTATGTGGGGTGGTTACATACATGGTGTTTCCTCAGCCTGGAAAAGGTCCCAATCCTGTGGAAAACTTCCTGTGTGGTTCCAGTACCAAAGACTGCATACCCCAGGGAGCTGAACTACTTCAGACCTGTTGCCTTAACCTCCCACCTGATGAAGACCATGGAGAGGATCATCCCCTGTCACCTCCGTTCCTTAGTAGGCACATTGCAGTTTGCATATTGGCCTGGCATCGGTGTGGACAACGCAGTGATCTACCTGCTGCACCGGGCACTGACTCACCTGGAGACGACCGGGAGCACTGAGAGAGTCATATTCTTTGACTTCTCCAGTGCTTTCAACATGATACAGCCAGCACTGCTGCGTGGGAAGCTGGAGCGGTCGGGGTGATTCGACTACCTTACCAACAGACCACAGTATGTAAGGTTGCGTGACTGTGTGTCTGAGGTGGTAGTCTGCAACACTCCCCAGGGCACGGTGCTCTCCCCATTCCTTTTGACACTATACACCTCAGGCTTCAGTTATAACACTAACACCTGCCACCTCCAAAAGTTCTCAGATGATACAGCCATTGTTAGATGTGTATCTGATGGGAATGAACAAGAATACAGGGATGTCATCAAGGACATTGATGACTGGTGTGAGTGTAACCATTTTGAAGCAAAAACTTTAGGCTACAAGATCCAGTTCTCAAAAGTCTTGGGGACAAATGTTTTGAATGAGTTTTATGGCCTTATTTCAGTAACTTTTTTGTTGTTTTTTCAATAACCATGCATAACTGTTATTTTCTCCAAAATACAAACTTGTACATATATGCTGCTCACATATTATTGTAGCCCAGTTTGTGCTGATTACAGTGTAATCAGACTTTACCCATTTATATTTTTATAAGCAAATGAAAATGCACAAATGTCAGGGCATGTCAAAACGTCTCCAGGGCCCCGAAACACCCTCAGACCCCAGAGGGTTAAGGACATTTTTCAAGTCTGTGGTGGCCTCCGCAATTCTCTACGCTGTAGTCTGCAGGGTGGGAGGCAGTACAGAGCAGGACAGGAAGAGACTGAACAAGCTGGTTGGGAGAGCCAGCTCTGTCCTGGGCGGCCCACTGGACTCTGTGGAGGAGGTGGGTGAGAGGAGGATGTTGGCCAAGCTGACATCTATTATGAACAACACTTCTCACCCCCTGTATGGGATTGTGGAGACCCTGTGTAGCTCTTTCAGCAGCAGACTGCTACACCCCCAGTGTAGGAAAGAGCACTACTGCAGGTCATTCATACAAGTGGCTGTCAGACTTTACAACACCGCATTACAGTGATGTTCAAATGTGCAATATTTTATCATTTTATATAATTTTATTTCTTTTATTATTTTTTGTTACTTTTGCTGATATTGTCTCATATTTAACTTTTCTTTCTTCCTATCTTTAGTCTTTAATACCTGCACTTTAACCGTCTCTGAGCTTATCTTATCTTATCAATTCAAATTTATTTGTATAGCACTTTTAACAATGGACATTGTAAAGCTGCTTTGTGACAGAAATAAATACATTCAGGATATAAATGTATCAGTTTATCCCCAATGAGCAAGCCAGAGGCAGAAGGAAGAAACCTTGAGAGAAACCACACTCAAAAGGGTACTCATCCTCATCTGGGTGACAATTATAAATAAATCCCTTCATAAATGCCCATATGAACCGCAGTCCAAAGCCATCTCCACGGTCCACCATCCCCAGCAAGTGATCTGAACTGATGAGAACTGCAACCAGGATGGATCATGATGACCAGAGAGCAAGTGAAGTGACCCATACTCGGAACCCATCCAACCAATACACAGTAGTGAACACACACACACACCCGTGAACACAAAGTTGGGGGATCGGTGCCTTGCTCAAGGGTCTCACCTCAGTCATGGTATTGAGCAGAGAGCGCTGGTTATTCACTCCCCCCACTTACAGTCGAGTGTAACCCGCGACTCAAACCCGCGACCTTCGGGTTACAAGTCCGACTCTCGGACCATTAGGCCACAACTTGCCCCCATATGCCTCTCAGGAGTAGCATAGGTAACTTAATGGAGAGAGAGAGGGAGCGAGAAGGAGAGATTGTTAGGTATGCTTTTTGTCCTGTAACGATTAAGGACAATTTTCTTTGTGTGCAGAGAGAAAAGGGAGAGCCAGAAGGTAACACAGACATTAGGGTGCCTTGGGACATAAAGCAGCCACCCATTCTACCATCAACAATCCTGAGTGAAAGTGTGAGAGTTGGGGGGTGACAGCAAAAGTCTAATAATATAAAAATAATGTGTAATGATGGCACTTACTTGCACAGGGTGGATCAAATTAAATATCTGGGCTTATAGCTGGATCCTGAACTTTCTTTTAAACCTCACATTGATTATATACTTTGTAAGATTAATTTTGGAACCAGTGTACTGTATTGATCAAAAAAAAAAATTTCTTTTAATGTTTGAAAAAAACTTGCTTTGCAAGTTATATTACCGTTCTTTGACTATGCTGATGTAGTTTATCAGAATACAACTAAAAGTAATCTTTTGCCTTTTACTACAGCCTATAATAAATTGTGTAGATTTGTTATTGGATGTTCATATGATACACACCACTGTATTATGTATGATTTACTTAAATGGTTTCCACTCAATGTCAGAAGGCATATTCACTGGTTGCAATTTATTTTCAAATGTATACATTTTAATTATCCTAATTATTTGGTTCAGTATTTGATATTATATTCTTCTTCATATCACTTCACACATTCCGTTAATTTTTTTTTTTCTTACTCCTTTGGTTAAGAAAATGTTTGGGGAAAAAAGGCATTTAGGTATAAGGCTCCAGCAGATTGGAATAATTTACCTTTAAATGTACAATCTTTGATTTCATTTTATATGTTCAAAAAAGGTTTGTTTTCTTGTTTTTTAAACTCCCTGTAATTGTTTTAGATGAAATATCTGTGCCTATATTTATATATGCTAGGTAAATATAAATCATATAAATATAATTGTTAATACTTCCAGTGTTAATATTGTAGTAGGGTGTGTTGTTTTGTTGTTTTGACTGTTGTGATTGTTGTTGTTGCTGTTTGTTTTGTGTTATGTTTTTTAGATTCTTGTGTAGTAGGACCAACTTGAAAACGAGATGATGCATCTCAAGGGGTTTATGCCAAAGAATAAAATGTGTTGAATCTTAGCAATATTTCTGAGATGAAAGAAGGCTATCCTAGTAATATTACATGAGCTTCAAATGAAAGACTGGAGTCAAGAATCACGCCAAGGTCTTTTACTGCTGCACATGATGAAAGAGAAAGGCCATCCAGAGTTACTATGTAATCAGAAAGCTTACTTCTAGCTGCATGTGTTCCTAGTACAAGTACTTCTGTCTTGTCAGAATTAAGTAAAAAGAAGTTAATAAGCATCCAGTGTCTAATGTCCTTTACATATTCCTCAACTTTATTGAGCTGGTGTCTATCATCTGACTTTGCTGAAACATACAACTGTGTGTCATCAGCATAACACTGGAAGGTAATACCATGTTTACAAATAAATTTGCCCAGAGGTTGCATGTATAAAGAAAAGAGCAGTGGGCCTAAAACACAACCTTGTGGAACACCCAACTTTACATTAGTATCCATAGAGAAGTCACCATATACATCTACAAACTGATAACGATCAGTCAAATAAGACCTGACCCAGGAGAGGGCCGTTCTCTTAACGCCAACAACATTTTCTAGTCCACCAAGGAGAATAGCATGATCAGTGGTAATAAAAAGCTGCATTAAGGTCAAGCAACATGAGCAAGGAGACACAATCCTGATCAGAGGCCAATAGTAAGTCATTTATCACTTTAACCAGCGCTGTCTCTGTGCTATGAGCAGGCCTAAATCCTGACTGATACATTTCATGAATGTTATTCCTATGTAGGTATGAGCATAACTGCTGTGCTACAACATTTTCTAGGATCTTGGAGATAAAGGGGAGGTTTGATATTGGCCTATAGTTGGATAATTGACAGGGGTTGAGGTCAGGTTTTTTAATCAAGGGTTTGATAACTGCTAGTTTAATAGATTTAGGTACATAGCCGGTGCTAAGGGAAGAACTGATTATTTTTAGAAGAGGTTCGATTGCTTCTGGGATTATCTGTTTGAAGAAACATGTTGGTAAGGGATCTACTATACAAGTTGATGATTTTGATGAGGAAATTAGTTATCCTGTTCAGTTAACCTAGTACTGGACACAAGGCAGAAGAATTCTCTCCAGGTGGCACATCAATCCAACAGGGAGAACATGTGAAACTCCATGCAAACAGTAACCAAATCTCAGAATTAAATTGGGGACCCTGGAGCTGTGAGGCTGCAATGCTACCCACTATGCCACCATACCTCCCAATTGATATATTAAAATAACACATGCTAGTGATATTTTGAGCACAAACATACAGGGACATTGTACAATTTTATTTAAACAACGTTTTTTTATGTAGTGCACAGTTTTCTACAAAAGCCTTACAGTTTAAAGTTTGGAAAACCTTCCCATGAGAGAATAACAGCACTGAGTCTCTTCCTCTAACATTTAATAAAGTTGGAGACATTTGTGCAGGGATGTTGGTTCACTCCACAATAGAGAGCATTTTAAGTTCCTTTATATTCTGAGGTTCTTGAATGTTCCTCTTTAATTCATACTACAGGATTTCAGTTCTCTAGATTTGAATATCCAGAGATGATTTTTTGGCTGAAATATTCTGGTACTTAGCAGAATCCATGATGCCACCAGTCTTCGCAGGAGCGCCTGAACCACAACCCATACAACAATGTAACAGCTGATTTTAACTTGACAACAGTAAGAAAAAAAGTATATTGTAAAATCTTTTCCCACTTCCATCAACCAGACAACCCCCCGCACCCACCCCCATTTAGTGTCCCCACTGTTATATTGACAGTGTTCATGGGTCCATTTCCTGGCAAATTTCTAAATGTTTCAGACATTTGCAACTTTCTGATACAACCCTATGGGGTGGGGCGGGCTAAAGCGGCGAAACTGTATCGCCTAAAAATGATACGCATGGTGTCTGCGGTTTTTAGTACATTTTTATTTTTCATTAATGTTCGCGATCCAGCTGTATGATAAAATTTCAGTTGTTTTTTGTTGTTGTCGTTGCTGTTTTGTGCGTGCTTTGCGTGCCCCCTCCCCTACTCCATTGCTGTGCACTCCCGCTCTCATTTACAATCTAACCCACAGTGCGTTTCTGCGCATGCTCAGAAGTATACTGTTACTTCTAGCGTTTCCTGTTTTACGCTTTTCTTTGGCAAAAATGGCAGAAGTGAAGGCTTTGACTTGTGGAGGTACATACATAAACACTGTAATGGCTGGTCATTGTGTTATTTGTTAATGTACAAATATGGGCTTGTTTATAAGCATCTTTAATTGCATTAGTATTTTAGCTTGTATCCATGCTCTGTGTTGTGTAGCGAGCTCGCTTTGCTAACACCCTGATGCATTAGAGGCAGTAGGGCAGGTCAGATGTGGATGCATTGCATTGCATTGCATTGGTTGATTGATTTTAACCGCATATCTTTTCCTCCAGTGATCACGACGGTTCTTTTAAGTTCCGCTGTTTTTGCATTGGTGGAGGACCTCGATGACACGTAAGTGAACATATGTTTCACTTCTGATGCTAAAGATGCTTTAGTCAGGCTAACTCCTGGAGTAAAATGCTTGCTAAAGCTGATTGTTTTAAAAGTACATTCTATTTCACGGATCACCGAAGGTCAGCTTTTCCAGGCAGCAAATGCACCCCCCACACTGGTCGTGTTTTCATTGACAAGTAGCAGGAAGTGTGGGCACTGTGAAAACTGTGAAAACACTATGCTGTGTTTTCATGAACTAATGCATTATAATAAGCGCCTTTAACTTGTTTACGTGTGATTTTAGCTTGAGGTTAGCTGATAATAGTAGCCTGAATCCAGCAATCATAAATAATAATAAAATGGTCGAATTAGAAGGAGCCTCACCAATTCCAGTCATTGCGATCACCCAGACATACTGTACTACTAACCTGTCCTGCTGAAAAACGTGGTAGACCATCTTTGCCAGCTGGTAAATTTTCCATCGTCCTTCTTACTTGAATGGTTGTTCAAGACATGTCTGATAAAATAACATGTTACTGTTATGTTATTTTCTTAAAAATAGCTTGTGTATGCATTAGGAGAATTAATTCAGGAACTGTTTCCTTTCTACCAACAATTTTTTCAGCAGGGTAATAATTTGTTGTAATTACATTTCCATCATTTAGCAAACCATCTTCACTTTTAGCTGTGATGTTTCTATTTCCTTCCAAACTACAGGGCAGTCATATCCAAATTATGTTTTCAGTACTACTTTTTTGCCCAGGTTTATATTTGGCCCCATGCTTATTTGCTGTTAAGATGTCTAACTATGCTGATCAAGTAAAGATGAGAGGTTAAAACCCTTTCTGTGCCATTCCTGTGTGCACAGTATCTGTATATAAAGTGTCTTAATTCATATTCTTTTATTGTGAATGCGTGCACAGTGCTTACATTTATATCCCTTCTGTAGATTCAAAGACAACAGAATGGATGATGTCTGGCTGGTGGATGTGAGTGTTTCTTTTACACATACACAGTTACAAATTGTGCTTCAAACCAGAGGTGGAGGTGCTGTTTTGTAGCATGAGCGTACTCTGGGGATTTGGATGAAAGATAAGTCACGTGTGTAGGCTTGTTGGTGTAGTGAAAGGGGGTGTGATGAATGTGTGAGGTTCAAACCCTGGACTCATCCAGTCACTTCCTGTGCTTTTTCAGTCTATTCCCAGCAGAAAATAACAGTAAATGAAGACAATAAATGGTTACGAGAGATATTCAAATCTGTTCAAATCTGGATTGCTTCTTTAAAATACCAGGGAAAATCCATTAACATGTCAGGTTTGCTTTTATTTAAAGTTTGATTTATTGGTAAACTGCAACCACAATACAGTTTGAACATAGTAAGTAACACGTGCAACAAATATAACACATCAACAATATTAACATATTGATAAATATAATATCATTTACTTTAACATCACGATACATTATCAGTAATTCTGATAATATTGATGAGTTTTCTCCCTCAGTTGGGAAAATGTAAAATTTGTATTATTTTTTCCTGATATGGAAAAGTGAATCTGTCACGTAATCTCGACTTCACCCTACAGTGAACGCTCTCTCTTTTGCAGTGTGTTTTATAATTATAATTCACCTGTCTGTCATGGCTGGCCTTAATGATTGCAATAAGGACAAGTTCACATTTTTTTGTTGTTGTTGTTTACCAGAATATTCACTCAGGTTAGCTTAAGAATAATAAACTAGAGCTGATTAAATGAGAATAAAACACTAGGTGTGATGAAGTGGGTCAGTGGAATTGTTGCTCATCATTCAGTGCTGCTGATGGGTTGGTGTTCAAAAGGAAGATCTGGGGTGGAATTCTAATCTCCCCTAACATCAACCCCCCTGCAGGATAGGAAATGTCATGCTATAGGGGATATATTGCTGGCAATGTTCCTAAATCTGGCACCTATCTGTTATGTTGATGTTATATGAATGATAAGTATTTCAAATCTAATCAGTGTTCTGTAAATGTCTTCCAGTTTGTGTTAAGCACTTTGAGTTGTGAGAATCAGTTCTGCATGTTGTGTTACAGTTTTATGCTCCCTGGTGTGGATACTGTAAGAAACTGGAACCGATCTGGTATGAGGTAGGAGCTGAGCTAAAGAACTCTGGATCACCAGTCCGAGTGGGAAAAATGGATGCTACTGCATACTCTGGTACATTTTGGATATAATTTTGTTCTCTTTATTTTGTAAATTTTGATTGAAATTCACTATTCTGTTTCTGTCAGGTCCTTTATAAACAAGTAAGACTCAATGCTAAGGGTGTCGATGAAGATATCTCTACTGCCAAAGTTTAGTCTTTTCAGACATTTAACATGGCTGTGAGCTTGACCCTGTTTGGATCAATTCCAGAACTGAATTAGTTCATCCGCTGTTACAATGATAATTCCATATAAATCCTACAAACATTCAATCACTCTTTCTTAAGATATCGTGCTAACAAGAATCTGTGACAGATGGATAGACAAACAACCAAAATCATAAGGCCTCTGCTACTAGGGGTTAAAAAAATAATTAATTAATTTGCTTTTTTGCTTACTTACAATGGATATAAAAGTCTACACACCTCTATTGAAATTGCAGATTTTTGGATTGAAAAGCCAGCAATGAAGATAAGTCATACCAGACATTTTTCATTTTTCAAATAAAAAAAAATTAAACTACAACACCCTGGTTGCATAGGTGTGCACACCCTTTTATAATAACGACTGTAGTTAACCAGTTACATTCTGAATCACGTCCGAAGGTGAGTAGTGTAAAGCTGTCATCAAGGACAGTGATTCTGTTAAACCCCAAACACAAATCAGCCATTCCTGGATTTTCTTGAAATGTTCTGGGTTGCATCCTCATTGGATAGCCTTGGTCCAGAACGAGCTGACAAATCATCTACAGGATCGTATTGTTGAAAGATTCTTCTACACCCTTCTCCTGACCAAAAGCATGATGTCAAAAAAGCATTGGATGTACCATGGAACATGGTGAAAACTATCATCTATAAGTGGAGAAAATAGGGCACCACAGGGACATGTGGTGGACTGCCCTCAAAAGTTGATGACAAGACAAGGAGAAAATTTAACCATGAGGTTACTAAGAGGCCTACAGCAACACTAAAGAAGCTGTAGGAATTTTTTGCAGGTAGTAGTCAGTCCTTGCATGTGACAACAATCTCTTGTATTCTGCATATGTCTGGGCTACAGGGTAGGGTGGAAAAACAGAAGTCATTTCTCACAAAAAGAACATCCAAGATACATTCACCCCAAACCATGTGGGGAAAGTGTTTTGTGATATAATAAGACACTTTTTTAGCCTTAGTTCTAAAAGATATGTCTGGCACAAAAAGAATACAGCTTATCCAAAGAACAACATACCTACTGTGAAGCATGGTAGTGTCAGCATCATGTTTTGGGGCTGCTTCTCTTAGGCTGGTTGTCTAATCAAGATGGATGAGGAAATGTCTAGTTCCAAATATCAAGCTATTTTGGCACAAAACCTCCTGGCCAATGTCAGAAAGCTGAAGATGAAAAGGAATTTCACCTTCAAACATGATAATGATCAAAAGCACGAATCCAAGTCAACCAAAGCCAACTGCAGATGGCTACCTCAGACTGGAGCTCCGTAGCTTTTTGTTTTTGTTGTTTGTTTGTCCTGTCCTTTGTCTCCTTTCACGGATTATTTTTACCAGGGACGAATTGCTGAACATCAAGCAATGCACACAATCTTTTACCGTCTTTTGAACATTCTGACGTCTTACTGGACATTTCAGTTGGAGGAGCGGTAGTTCTATACAGGCCCAAACACAAGTGAGGGAAACGGGCAGGTGCGCTCGTAAAGCTCCGACAATGCAGCTTTAGGACCCTGCTGCTGAGTACTCACCCAACGAATCTCTGCTCCCTTGCCAAAAAAACTGACAAAATACTCCTCCTCACCCAGACAAACAAGGACGTTTCCAGCTCCGCAGCTCTGTGCTTTACGGAAACCTGGCTGAACGAATCTATTCCGGACAGCGCATTACATTTGCCGGGCTTCCAGCTGGTCAGAGCGAATCGCATTGCAGAGTCTTCGGGGAAAACGAGGGGCAGTGGATTATGTTTTTACATAAACAAAATTTGGTGCACTGATATAACAGCGTTGAAGAAGATATGCTGTCCTAACTTAGAAGCGCTCTTCATCAACTGCAAGCCTTTTTATTCGCCGCGGGAGGTTTCCTCATTCATTCTGGTGAATGCCTACATCCTTCCTCAAGCCTACACGAGCATGACACTGCAAAAGCTGGCTGATCATATTACAGACACGGAGCGACATCACCCAGACTCACTTATTATTCTTGGTGATTTTAATAGAGCAAACTTCACCCGGGAACTGCCAATATACATACAGCACATTACGTGTCCCACCAGAGACAATAACACACTTGACCACTGTTACACCACAATAAAGGATGCATATCGTTCTGTTCCTAGTTCTTATGTCCCAGCATATAGGCAAAAACTAAAATCTTCCAAGCCTGTAGTAAGGACTGTGAAAAGATGGACTATTGAAGCAGAGCGGGATCTACAAACCTGTTTCGATTGCACTGATTGGAGTGTTTTTCAAGCTGCAGCCACTGATTTGGATGAGCTGTGACATCCTATATCAGTTTCTGTGAGGACATGTTTGTTCCCACCAGGACTTATTTAACATATAACAATGACAAACCATGGTTTACTACAAAACACAGACAGCTTCGCCAAGCCAAAGAAGATGCTTACAGAAGTGGGGACAAAAGTGCTGTACAATTGGGCCAAAAACAGACTGACAAAGGAGATAAGAATAGCTAAAAGAAGCTACTTTGAAAAGCTGAAAAAACAGTTTTCAGCCAACGACCTTGCATCAGTGTGGAACAGCCTGAAAGCCATCACCAACTACAAGACATTATCCCCTCAATCTGTTGGGAATCAACAACTGGCTGATGATCTGAACTATTTCTACTGCAGATTTGAAAGAGGCAATCTCATACCCCACACCCACTCTGACCAACATCTCTTCACACAAACATTGTCACCTCGTGTAAACCACCCCCCCCCCCCCCCATCTTGATACTCAACCTGCACTTAGGATCTGTGAAAATGATGTGTGCCAGCTCTTCAGAAGACAAAAGATCAGGAAAGCACCAGGCCCAGACAATGTCTCACCCACCTGTCTGAAAATCTGTGCTGACCAGCTGTCACCCATCTTCACACAGATCTTCAACAGATCACTGGAGCAGTGCAAAGTCCCTTGAAGGGATTCATTTATGCACAGCTCTCTTAAGATCCCGCCATAGTATCTCAGAGGGGTTGGGATCTGGACCAACTGTCAACTGTCAGTCTCTATCAACTGATTTAGAACAAGTCATATTATAGTAATATATGGTATGTGGTATGAAGATCATGAGGGCTAAGAGAGATTTAAATGAAACTAACCTGTAAACTACCTGCTAAAACTATCTGTTACACATACTGTATGTATGCTTAAGTGATGGAATCCAGAGCTGTGTGTAAATATTATTGCATTTGTTATATTACAGGCATGGCTTCTGAGTTTGGAGTACGAGGATATCCAACAATAAAACTGTGAGTATTCATAGTGTGGTTTTAAATGTAACTGCATGGCATGACATTTCAGTAGCAGTAGGTCTGATCGGGTACACTGATTGCATCATTGAATATATCTGGGGCATTGATGTTTTTATGTAAAGAAAATAAGACTAGCTTTAGTTTAAATCTACTGTAGATTGTTGATTGTATTTTAAGAGTAAATGGAAGTACTCTGTTAGGCTGCATTCACAAGGACTTTTTGGTATTCACTGCCATTCCTCTTAATAAGAATGATGCATTGGTGGACTGCTCACATCCCAATACTAAACATCTATAAGTGCAGCTCTCAGCGAGTCTTATATTGGTACACTGTCAGAGTGTTTACAGCTCTAGCGGATTATAACACAAAATACATACAATTATCTGCCCACAAACACACCTACAATAAACCAGAAACTGATAGTGCATTTTTTGAAGGATGCCGAAAATTCCTTGCGAAGGTAGGCTCATTCTCTGTCCTATGTGTAAAAGTTGTTCTCAGATCCCCAAAGGGACACTTCTTTTTCCTGTCCTAAGTACTCTGCTAATTTGTGGCAGATAATTTCTTATGTGCCATCTGATTGATCTCTAATGGCTGTGGTTGCCTTCTCTCTGTTACCTTCCCTAGGATTAGTGTGTGATTTTTGTAAATGTGGTGTTAATGAAAATAAATTTAAATTTTGTTTTGCATACAGTAGTGCACTAAGATAATTGGAGCGTGCAAAAAGAGTCAGTCTAACAAAATGTGCATTTTTTGTGATGTGTGCTGATTATGGCTGTATAGCATTACACAGTATGTGCACCTATCTATGTATGACTGTTTCAGATTTCTTAATCACTGTCAGACTGGTCACTTTTCCCAGTTCCAGTTGGTGGGTGGTGATGCGGTTGCTGCTTTGTGAATTGGATGGGAATGTTGACAGAACTCGTTTTAATAGTTGAGTCCCTGAGAGATTCCTTCAGACTCATTAAGTTCCCTGAGGAGTGGTTTGTGTACTGCTGTAACCTTAGCAAATGGTCCTTGATGGGGCACACATGCAATTGCACTGAAGCAGTAACAGAAAATAGGCTTGTAATTTATTGCTTCCATTGCATGAGCTGCATGATTAGTTTGCTTCAGAGAAAAGCAGGACACAGGAAGGTGTTCTACCGTTACTTCAAGCAGCATACATGAGAGGTGTGCATACATGAGATATTATATATTATTATTAAGTTACCAGTGAAATAACTCCTGAAAGTCAGGGCTGCTACAATACTGTCAGCAACTTTATTTCCCATGGACAACCCATAACCTGCTCCATACCTTAATTTAGACCTTATAAAACTTGTATTGATAATAAGATAACAACATTAACTAGCTGATTATTATAAGCATGATGTGTCACTTTATTTTAGCTTTGTTTTTAGAATGATTTAAAATCTGCAAAAATAATAATTCCATTAAACAGAACAGTAGCCTTTACTGTCTGTGAGTGCAAAAATTGTTTTACCTTTCAGACACCAACAGCTGGGGAAGCAGCATGCAGGTTAAATAAGGCCACTGCCTTTAAATAGACTCTGGAGAAAACATTCTCGCATTAGCACTGCATTGTTTTCTGCACTGCAGTGTTACAGAATGAGTGAGGGGAGTTTCTTGCCCTTCAGCTGTACTTCAGGACTAAATGCTAGTCTGTGATGCTGGTATATCTATGTCAAATAAAAAAATTGTTATAGTACATGAAGTAGCATGCAGCCTTGTCAGTTTTCTTCTTCTTCTTCTTCTTTAACCACTGGACATTTTAAAAAGTGAATAATCCCACTGTGCACAGCAGTTCTCATTATTCAGCAGTAGTCATTGCTATGTTGTCTTATCATCTTATATCAATGCAGGAAGGTACTGAGTCAGGATTATGATTGGCAGATGTTTTATTCAAGTCAGATTTTTCTAAATTTAAAAGTAAGTACTGAAATTGTGGATTTTTTTTCTTTCAGTCACTGTGATACAGACCTAATTACTGTATATGCATAAATACAGTTGGATCCATAAGTATTTTGACAGTGACACAATTTTTGTATTTTTTGCTTCTGTATACCATCACAGTGGATTTTAAATGAAGCAATGAAGATGTGATTGAAGTGTAGACCATCAGCTTTAATTCAGGGGCTTGAACAAAAATATTGCATTAAGCATTTAGATATTACAGGCATTTTTTTACATAGGCCTGCCTTTTTCACAGGCTCGAAAGTAATTGAACAAACATATCTATAAATATAAGGCCATTTGACTTGGCCATTTAAGAACATTCCATTTCTTGGCCTTAAGAAGCTCTGGGTCTTCCATTTGTACTGTGAAGCACCGTCCTATCAGTTTTGCAGCATTTGAGTGAATCTCAGTGAAAGTATAGCTCTGTACACTTCAGAATTCATCCTGCTACTTCTGTCAGCAGTCACATCACCACTAAACACTCCAGTTCCATTGGCAGCCATACATGCCCATGCCATAATACTGCCTCGAATGTGTTTGACAGATGAGGTGGTATGCTTTGGAACATGAGCCTTCCCTTTCCTTCTCCATACTCTTCTTTTTCCATCATTTTCCCACTACTATTCTCCCTCTACACAAATGACTGCACCTCCTCAGACACCTCTGTTAAGCTCCTGAAGTTTTCAGATGACAGTCATTGGCCTCATCCAGAACGGTGATGAGTCTGCATACAGAAGGGAGGTTGAACAGCTGGCTGTCTGGTGCAGCCAAAACTGAACACTGAACACTGGAGCTATACACGCTCAAAACAGTAGAGATGATAGTGGACTTCAGGAGGAACCCCCCACTGTCGCCACCGTGGAGTCCTTCAGGTTCCTGGGCTCACTGGACCTGAAGTGGGAGACCCACATAGACTCCATCTTGAAAAAGGCCCAGCAGAGATTGTACTTCCTCTGCCAACGGAGAAAGTTCAACCTGCCACAGGAGCTGCTGACCCAATTCTACTCAGCTGCCATCGAGTCTGTTCTGTGCACCTCAATTACTGTCTGGTTTGGTTCAGCTACCAAATCAGATATAAGAATACTTCAACAGACAGTCTGAACTGCTGAGAGGTTTCTGCTGCCCATCCTACAGGACCTGTACTCATCCAGAGTGAAGAAAAGGGCAGGTAAAATAATTTCAGACACCTGCAAGCAATTTCCCTCATGAACAGTTAACTACTTGTAGGTCTTTCTTAGTGCATTACCTCTCTGTGGATACAATATTTTGTGCAGTATGTAAATTAATTCTTTACTATGCTACCTGTACACATATGCTTCTGCTATTGCCTTCACCTTGCACATAGGTGTTATTATGTCTGTACATATATCTATTCCGTTTAAGCCTATTGTGTCTACTGTACAGTGTTACATATTCTCTCGTATTATTATTATTATTTGTAAATTTTATTATTATATGTTTTGCCATCTTATTGGTATGTGTGTTCTGGAAGCTTCATACCAAGTCAAATTCCTTGTGTGTGTGTGTGTGTGTGTGTGTGTGTGTGTGTGAGCACACTTGACAATAAGAGCTCATTCTGATACTGATTCTGATCATTCTTGTACAAATTTGGTTTCATCTGTCCAGTGAATGCCTACCTCCTCCAGAGTCTCCTTGACTTGGCTAGATGCTGTGAATGGGTCTTCACCAAGGAAAGAATTCTGCAGTCATCCACTTTAGTTGTCTTCCGTGGTCTTCCAGGCCTTTTGGTGTGGCTGAGCTTGCCAGTGCATTCTTTCTTTTTAACAGTGTACCAAACTGTTGATTTGGCTGCTCCTAATGTTTCTGCTATCGCTCTGCTAGGTCTGCTTTGTTTTTTCAGCCTAACGATGACCTCCTTCACTTGCATCGACACCTCGTTGAACCACATATTGAGAGTTCCCATAAACAGCTACCAAATGCAAATTCAACCTTGGAATCAACTCAAGGCCTTTTATCTCCTCAATGTGTCATGAAATAACAAAGAAACAGGCCACAGCTGGCCATGAAAGTGCTTATGGAGGGACTATGTAAAAAAATGGCTGTAATTCCTAAACAGTTAAGCAATATTTTTGTTAAACCCCTTGAATTAAAGCTGAACACCTCAATCACATCTTGATTGCTTAATTTCAAATCCACTGTGGTGGCGTACAGAAGCAAAATTACAAAACTTGTGTCGCTGATTATGGAACCGACTGTATATGTGTATTTGTCCCCTTATTTTAAAATCTGTTCTGACTGAACATTGTGAAGGGAAAAAAACTGAAAATATGTAAATTACCTCAGAAGGTGGCAGAAAGTTTAGGGTGCTCTGGACCTGGGGGTCTCGGAGAACAGAGGAGCCTCTTGACCACAGTGTGGAGGTAAAAATCAGGAAATGTAACACTAATGAGTTATCACTCACAAATATGCCCAAGAGCAGTCTCTTTCTTCCCAATAAATGGCAGATAACCCAATCTACATATGAAGCTGGAGTGATTTGTACCCCCCTTCTGAAAATTTTTTTCCTACCCTTCTCCCATCTCGCTTTCTGCAAATGTAAATGGGGAATGTTTTTAGATTATTAAAGTGAAATAAAATGTATCAGTGTATGTATTGTACTCAGCTAATCTTAGACAAGTAAGTGCAAGTACTGTGCAAAAGTCTAGGGCACTTAAAAACAATTTTCGAAATGGAAGATGCCTTAAAAATTTATGAAATTAAATGTCTTCTGCATAAAAAAAATCTTCTGTAAGAGCAGTAAATGGCACTAAATTAATGTGCACATGTGTGCGCCTACTGAAAGAACAATCAAATTGGCTGCCAGTGGATCATATGACCAATTTTTGCATTTCTATTGGTTAATATTGGAGCCACATCTCTTGATTTAACAATGGACATAGAAAATTTCTTGTAGTTTTTGTTGCCGCATTTGTTCATGTTGCCTGCAGACAGCACAGTATCATAGTGTTGATGTTCTATATTGTACTGATGGCTAATGTGTGCATTTTATGAAATTTTCAACAACCAGAGTATCCTTATGCCTGAATGTTGAGCAACAATGAATTAATTAATTAAATACTAATTAACTTTACTGCTTTCACTCTTCTTCTCACTTTCTGTTTAATTATCATACTTGAGTGACTGTAATGACATGGGAAATAATTTTTATGCATTGAAAACAAGCAGTGCAATTAACAAACAGAATGCACTGACTGAATTTACATACTCCATGTTATTATGGAAAAGTGCTCACTAAATCTCGCTCAATGCATGTGCATTATTTAGGATTGGATTACATCTAACATACAGATGTACCCAGATCTTGTAAAGACAGTCCAGTTAGGAAAACATATAAACAGTTCTTTCAGAATCTGCATTGAATTTGCATGGATTGATGAAAATCTTTGCATGTAAGCATAGCCAGTGAGGTGTTTGCATGAACTTTTTTTTTCTTTATTCCTATTGAGCAGTCAGTGGAGTTAACAGATTGTTGGATGCATGTATAAAGGGTTCATATCCTATGTTTTAGGATAATGTGTGCATTTTATGTAATTGATCATTAGGCCTGAATGTCTAGCAAGTATGGATGAATTAATTAAATGCTTATTAACTTTACTGTAGTCATAATCTCTTCTTCTCACTCTCCATTTAATAATCACACTTGGATGACTGTAAGGACATGGGAAATAAAAAGCAGTGAAAGCACAAGCACAAGTGTGTGTAACTCCCTATTTAACCAGGGGAATGAGGACATTCGAGTGCAATTTCATACAAATCTCCAGTCAGCTTGCAGCCCATACACAGTGTTAGCATTGAGCTACTTGTTAGGAAACTTGAATAGTATGTTCATTAATAGTTGCTGTGCAACTTGGAAAGAGATAGCTACATGAGGTGCGATGTGCACAACTCTTAAGCCTTATTCTGATAAATAGAACATGAAGAAAATGCATGAATATTGTTGCTGCATGAAATGCTGTGTGTTAAATTAACTAGGCCTGACTGGTTATATATAGGCCTCAATTTATTTCAAGTGTCTACTGGTTGTTTTTTTCTCAGTTCTGAGGTCAGAATTGTTACATCATCCAGTATAAATAGTTTTTGTAAAAATATCTCTCTCGCTCTCTCTCTCTCTTTAATTCACTCAGATTAAAGGGGGAACTCGCTTATAATTATAAAGGACCCAGGACCAAAGATGACATCATTGAGTTTGCTAACAGAGTGGCTGGGTGAGATGTTTGCTCCTTAATCAAGGAGGCTCACATTAAGATCTGATGATTACTATTCTTTAATTTTTTGCTATCAAGCAATATTTTAGCTTTAGAATGAGTGAAGGAAAGTGGGAAAGTGACTGTGCTGTAGTGACATTACCGCTGACACCGTGGACCAGTTTTTTACATGTTTGAATATATCAGTGTGCATGTTTGCCACCCATCCAGTTCCTGGGAACAATTGTATAAGGACAGACTTCATTTATGCTATTGAGAAATATTCAGGTCAGCCTCCCTAATATTTAACCCAGATCTGCGGATCTCTGGTTTATATCTAAGCTTCCTCTAGTGTCCAGTAGTTGTCAGTAGAACTACTATATGTAGATAGAGGCATTTTAGCATTTTCTGGAAACAGTATGTAGAGCCAGCTGTTCTTTGTCTAGATCACCTTTCTGTTATGGGGCTTAAGTGAAAAACCAGCATCTTTGTTTGTGTACAAAGGCCTTCTGTGCGGTCACTCCCAAGCAGACAGATGTTTGAGCACGTCTTGAAGAGGCACAACGTACTATTCGTGTACATAGGGGGAGAGTCACTGCTCAAGGTAAGCCTTGGAATATCTGTACACACACACACACACACACACAAACACACAAAAACACACACACACACAAACACAAGCTACCTTCTTCCACACAGAGACATGCACAAAGACACACTTGCACACCCAGACACATGTAATGCCTGGTTTATATACTTATGCATATGTGAGGCGTGCAGAGACCTCTTGAAAGCTAACTGCTTGTTATGCATACCTGTGGTACTGTGCATCAGCTGGCCTTGTGGTGAACACTGATTGGATGGTGGGGAGGTATGTTCAGTTATGTACCTGGAAGTGTTTTGATGAGACATTGTGCCATTTCTTTTGTTGGTTTAATTGAAGATTTTAGAGTAATAATAATTTGTTCCAAATTTATCTCAGGGGTAAATAATGATATTTATTTATATAGCACCTTTCATACATAAAATGCAGCTCAGAGTGCTTCACAATGGAAAAGATATAATAAAATGATAAACTAATAAAACAATAATTTTATCAATTTATTATATCTTTAATAAAATATTAAAACACAAAAAATCATTAAGAAATACAAATAAGTAATCAAACAGAAAATAAAATATTAAGATCATTAAGAGCAAAAAAATCAGTTTTAAGTATAAAATCAAGACGACTAATTTAAAATCCAGGGTAAATAAAAGTGTTTAAGCTGCTTTTTAAATACTCTCACCTTAGTCACTTCAACCAGCCAATCAGCCAATCATGTGACAGCAGCACAATGCATAAAATCATGCAGATCCAGGGGTCGGGGCCTGCAAGGCTGAAACTCCTTGTTGATGAGAGTGATGAGAGGAGAATGGTTTGAGCCTACAGGAAGTACAGTCAGGTCCATAAATATTGGTACATCGACACAATTCTAACATTTTTGGCTCTATACACCACCACAATGGATTTCAAATGAAACGAACAAGATGTGCTT
>JAKKZJ010000022.1:9624580-9637793 GCA_033441845.1 Pangasius mekongensis
TTGTGTAAAGCTGCTTTGAGACAATGACATTGTAAAAAGCGCTATACAAATAAACTAAATTGAATTGAAATTGAATTAAGGTGAAGTTTTTCAAACCTTAAGTTGTACTTAGAAATATGACAGTTAAGGGGCTTAAATAGATACTTAAGAGAAATTCTAAGGGTTTATGATGTTTCACCACATGTAAAGATCACCATTATGTTTCCCTTAAATTTAAGGATGTTGCAGAAAATAACCCTTAAGTAACACCTAAGGGTAATTTTCTGCAACACCCTTAAATTTAAGGGAAACATAAGGGTGATCTTAAGGGAAAATTACACTTAAGGTTATTTCCGGGACCAGATCGCATCCATGGCCGGGTCCATAGAGCATGCGCCACCCAGTTAGCAGGTCTTCACAGACATCTTTAATCTGTCCCTAAGCCTGATCTCCATTATCATGAAGTACTTCGAGTGGCTAGTTAAAACACACATCTGCTCACCCTAACCCAACTGTGGACCTTCTCCAGCTTGCATACCACTCCATACAGACAATGCCATTGCTCTAACATTGCACACTGCTCTCACACACCTTTACTGAAAAACAAAAACACTCTAACAATTCCCTTTTGGTTCAGAGGGAAATGAGGAAACAGGAGGCAGGTTTGGGACAACTCAAACGGGTTTATTATTTTTCCAGATTTTTCTTACTTTCACTTTTCTGCGGTTTTATCTCATACGTGCGCGCACACACACATGGCTCTGTGCTGCTCAGCTCTCTCTCTTGCCTGTTGTTGGGGTCTCCTGAAGGCACAAACAGACATACATAAAGCAACTTGGGCTAATCAGACACAGGTGAGAATCATCACACCTGCCGGGTGGACCCACCTCCTCCACCGTCCACAGCTGATGCTCGACCACGCCCCACCTCCACATACCCCCACCGGCCATCTCAGGCTGGGGAGCCAACCGGCCTACCTGGTGGGAGAGGTAATCCGCCACCACCATCTGCACCCCCAGCCTGTGGACCACCTCGAATTTGAACAACTTAACTGTCAGATACCAACGAGTGATCCATGCATTGGCATCCTTCATTCAGTGGAGCCAATGGAGTGAGGCATGATCGGAACACAGGGTAAAAGGGTGCCCCAGCCAGTAGTGACTACAGCAGGCAGTGAGGACCATCCACTCTCCCTCACTGAGAGCTTCCGGCTGATGTACAGCATGGGACACTCCTCCCTCTCCACCACCTGGGACCAAATGGCCCCCAGCCCCCTGTCTGACACGTCAGTCTGCAGAACAAAAGGGAGAGAAATGTCAGGTGAATGCAACAGCAGGCCCCCACACAAAACCGTGTTTACCTGGCAGAAATCCCACTCACACAGCTCTGTCCACTGGACCAGATCTGGCCCCCTTTTTAGTGAGGTCAGTCAGAGGGCTGATGACATCTGAAAATTTGTTATAAACCTTCTATAATAGCCAGCCCCAGGAACTGCCTCATCCCCTTTTTGGTCTTGAAGACTGACTTTTTGGTCAGTTTGGGGACGTGCCATGGTTCAAGTGGAAGCCCAGATCCCATACTTCCACCTGCCCAATTGCGCACTTCTGCCCAGCCAGTCTGGAGGCGGCATCTCGGAGCGAGCATGATGCTGAGTGATGTGATGATCCTCGTGATGCTGAGGGGCGAGAACCTCTGGAGCTCTTGGTTGAAGAGAACTCCTGGTGACTTTTTGGAAGAGACTCAGAGTTTCCTTTGTGTCAGGGGGTTTAAACCTTTCCAGTTGGGCTGACCCCAAAGTGCTTGCTCCAATCAGCAGGATCTTGGGGCAGGGTGTAAGCTGCATTCTCCTCCTCTGACACTAATTAGCATACAGGGCTCTGAGTATGTGCTTTTTCCACAAGGTAAAGTTAGAACTTTGCTCATGAATTCACAGATGTAATACAGTGTACTCAAATTTACTTTATCCCAACTCTTAGGAAATTACACAATGATCACACACATAATAAACAAGACATTTATAAGTTGTTGTTACTAGACTGCTAATAATTAGCCACAATAATCATACTAATACTCAACCATGATAATGCATGCTAAGTAATCAAATTAATAATGGCAACCTTATGGCTATAAGCATGATACAAATAAGGCATGACATTAAAAGACAACATGTTTTCAAACCATAGTGCATCGTTTTAAGTGTCATTGCCCTTTTATTTGATGTAAGGCAACCTGATGCTTTTGTTAACGGTTAGCGCCGAGATGGGTTTCTTGAAGAAGTGTGGCTGATCCCATGACTTTTTCCAGTGTTTTGTTGGGTTCTTGGGTTTGCTTTGGTTATGGGTTCTCTCCATTCTTTATGGAAGAATCTGGCTTTGTCATGGCAATGGGTGTCTACCAGTGCTGTAGATGTTTTGCCACCTTTTCTTGAGGCCATCCTCTGTTTGATATAGGCCTTCTGTGTTAGGTAACGTAGCTGTTGGATTGTCTTCGTGCAAGTGCAGGCCACAACACCTAAGTTATGGCTTACTCCAGGATGCAGATTTCTTAGGAAGAGGGTTTTGAAGTTCATATTCTCTTCCCATTCAGGTTCATTATGTGCCACAAAGTAAACTCATCGGACCCAGTTGTAATAGGTTGTAGTTCTTGCTGACCCTGTTTTGTTTCCAGGGCAGCTAACAGTCCATGTTCAGACTCTGGGTCTGCAAACTCTTTAATCAGCGCATAACGGCATAGCTGATAGTTAGATTTTGTGTGAATGGGCTGTCAGTCTAGGAACCTTCGCATCTCTGGACTGGATGTTGTCCTCAGTAGAAAGAGCTTGTCTTAGTTGGTCACCTGAGGCCTCATTTCCAGGTGGAAGTCAGTGTCTCGCAGGTAGTCCTGTATGTCATAGCCTCTGGCATCATTAGGGGTGAACTTGTTAATGTTTCTTGCCAGATGGTCAAGGTCTTTTAGGGCCAGGCCATGTACAGCTTCGACATCTGCATGGATGGGTCCCTTTCTTGGGGCAGTCGTGGCCTAATGGTTAGAGAGTCGGACGTGCAACCCAAAGGTGAACCTGAAGGTCGTGGGTTTGTGTCTCGGGCCAGCAGGGATTGTAGGTGGGGGGAGTGAATGACTAGTGCTCTCTTCCACCCTCAATACCATGACCGAGGTGAGCAACTGCTTACTGCTCCGTGTGTGTGGGTGTGCACGTGGATGGGTTAATAGAGCACAAATTCCGAGTATGGGTCACCATACTTGGCCACACTTCACTTCACTTTCTTCTGTTGGCAGGGACAAGTTCTTCTGTGAGGGCTGGTGAGGTTCAGGGTTGTGCCCCCTCACTTCTTTTTTCTTGTGTCAGCCCATAAATGCTCTGATGGGCAGTGGTGATGCTAGCAGGCGTCTCACCCTTCTTGGCTCTGGTTGCAGCTCATAGGCATGCTAGAGCTCCTCATCTCCTCTTGCAGGTGGGTGACGTGCATGTTGCTTTGTTTCAGCTGGGCTATAAGGATGTGGCTTAGGGAGCCTGTCATTTTGTCTAGCACCTGGTGGATGCAGCTCTGTCTTAGACTGTGTGTCAGGTGTCTTCTTAGAATTACAATTAGTAGCAGTAACAATAATAATTTGAAGGCCTTGGGTGTGAGGCAGTTTGTCATAATGCTCAGCCATGTCTCTAAGTCTTCCCAGGGGGCAATGGGGTCTGTGGTCTGAGGCATGTTAGCACACTGGGGTGAGAGATGACTGACACAGATATTTACAGTGTATTGGGGCCTAGGTGTAGTGGGAGGGCTAAGTGGTTTTTCAGTGATTGTGACTGTGAACCTCTAGTGGAGTGTGATAACTTGTGGTCTGACTGGGGGAGAATGACTAGTGCAGTGGAGTCTTTCTTCCTGCAGCACAAGTCAAAACGAACAACTAGGGACAGAAGGGCAGGGAGAAAAGGGAGGAAAAGGGAGGAAAAGGGAGAAAGAGAGGGAGGAAAAGGGGGGGGGTCGCCTGCCCCCGGATATGCCGCTAAATGGTCCTCCGCCAGCTGGATCTTCTCATCTAGCCATGCTGGACGGTGGCAATGGACCCATTCCACCATCCCCTGTGGTAGTTGTGCAATGAACTGCTCCAGCACTACTAAGTTGACTATGTCCTCAGCGCTGTGCTCCTCTGCCAGCAGCCATCTTCAGCAGGTGTCTCGGAGCTTCTGGGTAAATGCAAATGGACAGCTGAACTCACTGAGCATCAGAGAGTGGGAACGCTGATGGTGCTGTTCAGGGGTGTGGCCGACCCGTTGCAATAATGACCGCAAAGTTGTTGGGCCACGAGCTGGGCTTCCCACAACAGTAGCGCCAGCAGGTGGAACACTCAAAGAGCTCAACAAATGCCTCCAGTTCATCCTGTGGTCCCATCTTCATGACATGGGCTTGACCACAGGAGCCTCCGGGGCTGCTGCTGGGGTACCTGCCAATTGCACCAGGTTTGGGACAACTAACATATTTTTTTATTTTTCCTGATTTTCTTTACTTTCACTTTTCAGCACTTTTATCTCACACGCACACACACACAGCTCTGTGCTGCTCAGCTCTCTTTCTTGCCTGGCAGGTGAGAAACTATCATACATTAACTGCTGGTTTGACCCTCCTCCTCTCCATCCACAGGTGATGCTCGACCACGTCCCCGCTGCGACAAACACCTATGTCAAAATGTTGTTCATTGACTATAGCTTGGCACTTAACACCATAATTTCCACCAACCCCATTGTAAAGCTCAAAGATTTGGGTCTTAAAACCACCATGTGCAACTGGATAATGGACTTAATGACAGGCAGACCCCAAGTGGTGAGAATCTGCTACTCAACCTCCACCTCCTCTACACTGACTCTGAACACAGGTGCCCCACAGGGGCATGTGTATTCATCCCCCTCCTATACTCCCTGTTCACGCATGACTGTGTTGCCAAACACAGCTCCAGCATCATTTTCAAGTTTGCTGATGACACAACCATCCTGGGCCTCCATCACAATGAAATGAAGGAAATTATAGGGGACTATAGAAAGTCCAAGAGTGGAGTACATGCTCCATTACACATCAATGGAGCTGCTATGGAAAGAGTCAAGAACTTCAAACTTCTCAGTGTCCACATCACTGATGACCTTACCTGGTCCCTCCACACCGAGACAATCATAAGCTCTGCCAGAGGCTCTACTTCCTGTGGAAGCTGAAAAAGTTTGGACTGAACCCAAAAACCCTCACCAGCTTCTACAGCTGTACCATAGAGAGCATGCTGACTGGGTGCATCGCTGTATTGTATGTCAGTTGCTCCGCACGCAACCTGTGGTCTTCATGCATGTATTCCTTGTGTCTCGAGGCAAGGTGTGTCTCAAGTCAAGCCATGCTTGACAAAGGGCAGGATTTGATAGATAGTTTGGGCTGGTTTGTTTATTGCTTCATAGGCAAGCATAAATATTTCAAATCTTATGTGGACAGCTACAGCTATCCAGTGAAATGTAGACCACAGGTGAAGCAGCTTGGTGTTTTATTCAATTGCGACCTCAGATTTGATAAAGTTATTCTCTTTTCTGTCTTCTCAAGACCTGAAAAAAGTTATCTGTGTTCTTATCTCCTCTCATTTATGTTACTGTAATTTGTTTTTGTCTTGGTATCAACAAGGCTTCTGTTGATCACTTACAGTTAGTACAAAATGCAACTGCCAGATTATTTACTGGCACCAATAAAAGAGACTACAACACCCGTTTTGTCATCCTTGCACTGGCTTCCTGTCTACTACAGGATCCAGTTTAAAGTTTTATTGTTTGTTTTTAAAGCTCTTAATGGTTTAGCTCCCATCTATATCTCTGATCTGCAGTGGCTGTGCTGAGGTTGTGGAACAGTCTCTCACTGGACAGCAGATGTGCTGCGTGTTACAGTTTTTACATCAAGACTAAAAACACACTTTGACAAATTAGCATTTTAATCTGTTTTTGGTTGTGACACACTATATTACCAAAAGTTTTGTGACATCTGCCTTTACATGCACATGAATTTTAATGACATCCCATTCTTAATCCATAGGGTTTAATAGGGAGTTGGCCCACCCTTTGCAGCTATAACAGCTTCAACTCTTCTGGGAAGGCTTTCCACAAGTTTTAGGAGAGTGTTTATGGGAATTTTTTAACCATTCTTCTAGAAGCGCATTTGTGAGGTCAGGCACTGATGTTGGACGAGAAGGCCTGGCTCGCAGTCTCCACTCTAATTCATCCCAAAGGTGTTCTATCGGGTTGAGGTCAGGACTCTGTGCAGACCAGTCAAGTTCCTCCACACCAAACTTGCTCATCCATGTCTTTATGGACCTTGCTTTGTGCACTGGTGTGCAGTCATGTTGGAACAGGAAGGGGCCATCCCCAAACTGTTCCCACAAAGTTGGGAACATGAAATGTCTTGGTATGCTGAAAAAAAGAAAATCTGTACAGGTGAATGAGCCAGTTCTCCTGCCTGTAAATATCCATAAATATCCAAAAATGGTCAATGCAAATTACCTCATACATATTTAAATGTGAGGTGTCCCGTTTATTGAATGGTTATGATTGTGATGTGAATTGGTTAATCTGGTTGCTGGTTAGGGAGAGATGAGGCAGGAGAGCTCATTCTGCTGTGCAATGTTTTGCACCACAGCACATGCCCTCACAATCCGTCAGAGTTTTTCTGGTTGGTAAAGCAGTCTCTCACCTGTCCACACAATGCCACTGGCCTTTAAGCAGGCCAAAGGTGTGTTCCACAACTGTATGTGCGAGAAGCAAATTTTTTTTTTCCATGATTCCAAGCTTTGTTAAGACCAGTACTTGGACAGGTATGTTGGTCTCTCTAAACCTGGGACCAACTTCCAAGAGAATGGGGCTTGAAAATCTAAATAGGCTTCTTAGCAAGTCATCATTGGCAAAGAAATTTTCATGGTCTCTAAAAATACATTCTAGTCTTATTGTTTGGTTGGTGTGGTGATCTAACAATTCCAAAAATTCAACTGTGTCATAGATAACACATCATTCTCTAGCCTATTTATATTATTATGTAGCCTATTAATAGATCTGTTTGTAGCCTGTAACTACCCACAATTAATACCAGCCCATAATGAGTTACTATTTTGTTCTGAGAGGAGATTAAACAAAGTGTAGAATGCAAATAGTTATTATATGCAAGTAGTTAAAAACATTCATTAAAAAAAAATACTGTTTAGGTTTTAATGATTCTCATGACCAAGTAGCCTATATGTAATGTGTGAGAGCGGTGATTTGCGCATTTGGCTGTAATTCAATTCTACATATCCACACGGTGTCGCTAATTCCCGCTGTTTCTAAATATTACCTATGGCTCTGGGTCTAAGCTTCCGTAAATACACTCCAAATTTCCCGCCAAGTATTTCTTTATATTATTAATTTTATGTATTATTTTATGTATTAGAAGTTTCTGCGTGAGTGGTTATGTACACACGTTCCGGACACATTTTGCGTGCACGCAACGTTTATAAATGAGGCCCTAGGCCTGAAATCCCCTGCGCTCTCCCCGATGCCATGTAAGAAGAGTAGAAGAGCATGTGTCATCAAGAAGGGGATGGTCCGCACATTATGGAATATACGGCACATTGTCGCTTGAGACGAACGAGATCGGTCATTTAGGCTATCAGTCACTTAGTGCTCTGCAGTGTTGCACAGCATTAAAAGAAGATGCCCTGGCAAACAGAATCGACTTAGTGTGTCCTCCTTTTATACAGCAGCATTTTTAATTGAATGACTGGTCTTGTTTTTCTTAATTTATGGATTTATGTTGGCCTGCTTTCTTTATTTTTTCATATTTAATAGTTTTTCATTAATTTCATTAATATGAAACGACTGATTTTCACAAAAGGTTCATTGAATTTGTCTAACTAAAAATACACAAGCTACTTAAACTTGACAGCATAATCGGTATATAAAAGTGCAGTAAATCGTCGCAATTTATATGATTTAAAGCCGATCAGTTGAGGTTTACATTAGTTCAGGGGCTCCCAAACTAAAGGTCGTGACCCCAACTCACAATCTCAATCTTTTGCAATTAATATAAGAAAGTTTTGTGTGGTAATATTTTTAGATGTTACTGAGACTTACATTCAGACAAGCCATGTTTAATTTTAGTCTATAGTCTAAAAATAGTCTAAAGACTATTTTAGTCTTTTTCACTAAAATGGCACGCTGCACTGACATTAATTGACTGAATTTCTGCTGTCCATCTGTAGAACATCCAAACATCTGTCGGTTTGACATGCAGCCCGTAACAACAATCATACCAACAGCGGAGTTTTAAAGAAAAACAGAGCTTTTCAGTGAGTTAAAATCACTGAATATTTTACAGTTCGACTAGGAAACCTGATGGACAGCGATGTTTCGACTCTTACGTGCTGTCTAATGGATGTCGCTTTTTCAAATCTTCTGGATGTACATTAGATACACAGCGAGTGTGTGAATAATGCCACTCGTGTTACTGCTGCTTGTGCACGCGCACGCAAACTCATGGGTCCACTATAAAGAAGCTGCTTTGTGTCGGGCCTATCACACCACCTCGGCATGGATTTTCCACTTCCCATTAGACTGGTAATTCATTGCAAGGAATATTCCTTTGGTTTTTTAGCCACTTACGCTACACATACGTATGTTACTAACATGATAAAATGATGACGTGTTTACAACAGTCCTATATTTTAAATCTGAAATTTAAAAACATATAGGGTGCACTGTAAAAAAATTAACAGTAAAATACTGGCAGCGGGGTTTCCAGCTGTGTACCATAATCCTACAGTTTCATTACTGTATTCTAAATTACAGCTTTACTGTAATTAAACAGTACAGTAAATATTTACAGTATAGAACTGGTCATTTTTACCAGTTATTCAAATAAACTTTTAATATCTAAAAGTTAAAATTTTTAATTTTTGATATCTACTTATTTGCGATACAACGTAAAAGTTTTTTTTACTTTTTTTTTGGTTGTTGCAGAAAACGAATTTGGTGAAATTGCAATCACACAAAATTATTTTGCATTTATCTTTCGCAGTGAAAGTAAGCTGTACTTATGTTCGACGCACATGAACTGAAGACGGCTTTGGCTGAATGCACATTGTGATGATGCCACATGACATGTCTTGGCCCAAATCTGCAGAAACTCTGTGGTAATTTAGAAAAATTGCAAGCTCCTTCAAATATTGTGGAGTTTGCCTGATTTTGCATTAATTTCAGTGATCGCAAAATCCTGGATGGTCTGATAAGTTTACTGTATGTACGCTTTGCAGAATCTGCAAAATGTTACAAATTATTTTTTTTAAAAAGAGGGATCATGAAAATTGCATTTTATTTTTTTTATTTAGTACTGCCCTGAATAAGATTTTCCACATAGCAGGTGTTTACATATAGTCAACAGCACACAAATGAACCATTACAAAAGTTTACATATGCTTGATTCTTAATACTGTGTGTTGTTAGCTGGATGATCAATGACTGTTTTTATGTTTTATGATAGTTGTTCTTGTGTCTCTTGTTTGTCCTGAGCAGTTAAACTGCCCACTGTTCTTCAGAAAAATCCTCCAGGGTCTGGCACATTATTTGGTTTTCCAAATAGAAGGCAACATGCTACGTTAAGAGCCGGTTCGGTGAAAATTGTCTTCTGGGAAATATGTAAATATTAAGTAGCTTCTGAAGGGCAGTACTAAATGAAAAAAAAAAATCTTTAAACAGAATAACAACTGACACTGATCATCCTGTTCAAAATTTTACACCCACTCCTGTCTCTTAATGTAGTATTTTGCATTCATGAGCATCAGTGAATGCTCAGGACAAACAAGGGACTCAAGAACAACTATCACAAAACATAAAAACAGTCGTTGATCATCCAGCTAACAACACAGTACTAAAAATCAAGCATATGTAAACTTTTGTACTGGTTCATTTGTGTAAATTCAGTTTTTTTCTTGTGGACTATATGAAATTGTTTATTCAGGGCAGTACTAAATAAAAAGAAAATGCAATTTTTATGATCCTGTTTATTTATTTATTTATTTAATTATTAACATTTAGCAGATTCTGGGCTATGTAAAGTTATTACCACAACTGTAATATAATTTAGTAAACATCAGTTTAAGGTGGAAAGAAAAAACATTAAATACTCAAATCTGCATGCAACACCAATGCATTTTCATGCTCCTGAAAATGGGCCATTAGAAGCTTTATATGCAGGTGTGCCATCTCTGTGTTCTCAGCCTGGTACAGGACATTCTTCACCAATTTGTCTTTAGATTTGGTTTTGAAAAACTCAGTGATGGCCTTTCCTCGTTCTTTCATGGACATCTCGAAAGCATGCCGAACATCAATGTCAGTGAGCAAATTAAAGTGGGCACAGATAGATTTCAGGTGGAAGAGGTAAGGCCACTGTCTCCTAATTTCTTCAACTGAAGGTGCTGGTGTGGAATTTAAATGCTGATGCAAAAGACAGAATGTAGTCTCCATAAGATCTTCTTAATGAGAACTTCTGTTCTCTTTACATTGCCAGTTCCTTCATGGCTATGAATGTCCTGAAGTCTCTGAAGTTTGACCTCTATTTTTATCTTTGCTGTCTCTTCAGGTGGAAGCTGTGGTTGAACTCTCACACAGCCATTGTTTTCAGTGATGAACTGTATCACATATAGATGTTGATCTTGACCACAGAATGTTAAATCTGATATTGAGATTCATTAAAAAAGATGGCTTTTACAAATCTTTAATTGTCATGTTTTTGGTGAACTGTAGTTTCATCTTCATGTTTTTAGCTGATATGAGTGATTTAACTTTAGTGTACTGTAATGTTTATGTGCATATATTTTTGATGTTTTTAAAAATATAATGAATGCACATTCAGTACTTCTGCTAGAAGTTCCACTAAGTATTTATTCCATTTACATTATATCATGGAAATCAATAATTCATTCTGAAGCCAATTATATAGTGTAAGGTTCAACATGAGCTAGAATCTTCTCAATCTTTCATTTTCACCATATCTATTAAATACTAAAAAAATAATAATACTCAGATGACATTCTGGGGGAAAAACTATAGGCCCTTGCAATACGGTACATTTTATAGGTTATCATTACTCAAATTATCTTTTGTGTAGCTCATCATTGTATTTGTGAGTATGTGAGTGTATGTTTTAGCACCTTATCAATTTACCATAAAATTTGTATTGTTCTTTAGTTCCCTCCTCAATCTTAATTGCTCACGCTAGTTTAGAGTTGAAATGGAGTAGAAGAAGTTTTTAAGGCCAACATTAATGTGCTGTCATGTAAATACAGTAACTGGTGGAACAGATTCTGTAAATATATTGCCTGAAAGAATATATTTCAGATAAGACCATTGTTAAACAGCCAAAAATGTATTCAGATTTGCTGCAGTGACACTCACATTGTAAAATACATCTGCACATGTTATGTATCTGCACAACATCCTCTATCTTCTCACTCCATATCTGTTAGTAAAAGTGAACATCACACTGTGTCTCAAACAGACGTTAGGCATATCAAGAGAGGTGTGAAGCCTCTTAGCAGTGTTTAACTGAAGGCAGTTTGTGGATTAGGTATTGCTATTGACTGCTGTTGATGCTGAGTTATGTGTATAGGGGAAATAAATCACACTGCACAGAAAAAGCAGACAGGAAGTTGTTGATGACTGCAGCACTTTATACATATGCTTTTTTGTATCCATACATTTGTAAAAAGAAGCTAAGCCTACTTACCTTTGCTGGTTTTCTTTGCCAAATTCTTTGAATTTTCTGAGCTAATATATAAACTATTAATAGCATAGTAATCATGGGCGTAGCATCAACGTTTTTCTCCAAAGGAAAAAAGGAAAGAAAAAAAATGTGTATTTATTATAATATTGTATTTGTTTATTTATTCACTACAGCACCTGTTTTGAAATTTTGAAAACAAAGCTTAAATATTATCAATTTTGACATTTTGACATATAAGTTTTTTACAGAAACATATAGTTGTTATGGGAGCAATGAAGTGAGGAAACATAAGAAGCTCATCTACACTCTCAGAACTTTAGAATGGAATGAATGTCATGTTTTGACTACAGCTATTATATCATCAAGCATTTTGAATACCAGCTGGTTTCACTACAACCTCAGAAGCATTCTACTTACACAGCTGACAGTGGACTTTGTCCAAAATGTTCTGTTTCACTGGAAGACTTTGTGTGCTACTCTGAACTTTTACCACCTTTACCATTATTACTGAAATACACAGCAGTTACATCCTGGATTCTTCTTCAGAATTATACTTTTCCGCTACCAACTTACCATCATAACTACAATTGGGCAGTTAACATTTCAGTGTATAAGGAGGATTGTGCAACCTTCCAACTGACTAGACTCTTTCATCTCCAGTTCTGTCATCCAGTGCACATGGACTAAAACCAGACTCACCAGCCACAACATTTTTATTCAAAGATTTATGAGGCATAACCTCAATTCCATTAAACCTAATATAGACAACACCCACTACTACAGGTCAGTGCAATTCACCCTTTTTAAGTGTAGAATAAGAATCATGACACTGTCAGCAGCTGTGTTTATAGAATCTGTAAGCTTCATGAGAAAAATAGATCATCTTAAGTGTGACTTGAGGAATGTACTTATTTCTGATTGTGATCTACTTTACAAGTGCCATGGTTTAATCCACAAACTTCATTCAGACATTTTCATTTCATGGAAGTCACTACAAACAAAAAGCTTGTTGCACTTAGGAGGGCTTATGAAGACCACAAGGCTGCAATAACTGTTCCTCCTGTTCATTCCCATCTGAAAAAAGCCATCACCGTACCTAAGGATTTAGAACTTAAATTGAGGTCTCTGTCTTATCCAAAGGCCATAAATACATAATTGCCATAATTCTACCCGGAAACTAATGGTTGATCCAAGTTGAAGATGTTTCTATCTTCTCCCCAAAATATACAAGGAAAACAGTCCTGGATGTCCCATTGTTTCAGCTTGTTCTTGTCCCACAGAAATTATATTCCAGTATCTAGATGACATTTTCCAACCCATTATTCAGGTTTTCACCAACATTTGTCAAAGTCACTCAAAAGTCACAAAGAGCATTCCCTGCAAAATAATCCTTTAATTTACTACAGTCAGGTCCATAAATATTGGGACATCGACACAATTCTAACATTTTTGGCTCTATACACCACCACAATGGA
>JAKKZJ010000022.1:9666352-9713802 GCA_033441845.1 Pangasius mekongensis
CAGGCCTTTCGATGTTGTTGAGCTCACCAGTGCTTTCTTTCTTTTTAAGAATGTACCCAACTGTTGATTTGGCCACAACTAAGGTTTTTGCTATCTCTCTTATAGATTTATGTTGTTTTTTTCAGCCTAATGATGGCCTCCTTCACTTGCATTGAAGACTTGGACTTCATATTGGTAGCTCCAGTTGAACAGCTGCCAAATGCCAACTCAATACCTAATATCAACTCCAGACCTTTTATCTGCTTCATTTGTCTTGAGATAATGAGGGAATGGACCTCACCTGGTCAATTAACTAAAGCGACAACATTCAAAAATCCCAGTTTACCAAAACTCTCTATGCTCATGAACCCTCCAGATCTGCGCCTTTACCTAAGAAAAAACTATTAACAAAATTTTGTCTAAACAAATGTTTTCAGCCTAGACATAAGTCTAGTCCTGATACTCAGTCCTGAACAGTAATTTGAAGGCTGTTCCATAACTGTAGAGCTATGCAAGAGAAAGCTCTGACCCCTGCTGTATGCTTGTTTTTTTGAGATAGACAAAGAGCCTGAACCTTTTGATTGAAGTAGGCTTGGCAGAAATAAAAGACCAGAAGTTTGCTTAGGTACTGTGGTATGAGACCATTCAGTGCTTCATAGTTCAGTAGTAGTATTTCATGTTCAATATGAAATTTTACTGGGAGCCAATGCAGTGTGGATAAGATAGGAGTGATTTGGTCATATCTTCTGGTTCTAGTAAGGACTCTGGCTGTTGAATTTTGGATTAACTGGAGCTTGTTTATGCACTTACTGGAACATCCAGACAGCAAGGCATTACAATAATCCAACCCAGAGGAAACAAATGCATGAACTAGTTTTTCTGCATCATGTAGTGACATATGTCTTATCTTAGAAATATTTCTGAGAGGCTATCCTAAAACAAGGTTATCCTAGTAATATTATTTACATTAGCTTCAAATTAGAGACTGGAGTCAATAATCACACCAAGGTCTGCTGCACATGATGGAAATGAAAGGCCATCCAGAGTTACTATGTAATCAGAAATCTTACTTCTAGATGTGTGTGGTCCTAGTACAAGTACTTCTGTCTTGACATAATTAAGTAGAAGGAAGTTATTGAGCATCCCATGTCTAATGTCCTCTACACATTCCTCAACTTTATTAAGCTGATGTCTTTCATCTGGCTTTACTGAAGCATACAACTGTGTGTCAGTCAAATAAGACCTGAGCCTGGAGAGGGCATTTTCTAGTCTATCAAGGAGAATAGCATGATCAGTGGTGTCAAAAGCTACATGTCAAGCAACACAAGCAAGGAGACATAACCCTGATCATAGATTTCATGAATGCTATTCCTATGTAGGAATGAGCATAACTGCTGTGCTACAACCTTTCCTAGGATCATGGAGATAAAGTTCAAGTTGATAACTGCTAGTTTAAAAGATTTAGGTACCTAGCCAGTGCTAACAGAAGAACTGATCATTTTTAGAAGATTTGATTACTTCTGGTAGTATCTGTTTGAAGAAGCCTGTAGGTAAGAGATCTAGTACACAAGTTGATGATTTTGGTTAGTTATGGTTAGTTATCAAATTATCTGGCTTTAAATTAATAGTCTGATTTTTTTTGCCTGATATTTTCCATTTTTTTGTTGAAAAAAATTCATATACTCATCACTACTACATATTGATGGTGTGCATACTTCTGTGATGATCTTATACCTAGTTAACTTTGCTATAGTATTAAATAAGAATCTAGGATTATTTTTATTATCAGTTTTGGGTGAAGAGATATTTTGATCTAGCAGCACTAAGAGCTTTTCTATAGCTCAGGAGGCTCTCCTTCCATTTTGTTTGAAATGTTATCAATTTAAGCTTTGCCTAAAGAAGCAACCAGGTTTAAGATGAAATCCGCAAATTCATGAAAAAAATTCAGAATATCGTCCTGGGGGTCTGTAAATAATAATTAGTGGAATAGATTGGATAGACTTATTTTTTGTGGCTACATGTGTTATGTTAATATAAAGAACAAAAAATGCATCTAATTTATGTCCAGGTTTTTGTGTGACACCTAGAATATCATTATAAATAACTGTGACACCTCCTCCTCTGCCAGTTAGATGATGCTTATGTATATAACTGTAATCGAGAGGACTAGCTTCATTTACTACATACTTATTTGGTTTAATCAATATTTCTGTTAAACACAGTACATTAAACTCATGATCAGTAATTGTTTCATGAACAATAAGTGCTTTAGATGTGAGTGATCTAATATTTAGCAGTCCTAGCTTCAGATCAAAGGTGGTTCTATGTGTTACTGAATTATAGGGTGTACTTATTTTTTCCCACCTGGTTTCTGAAAGTTGGTTTACATTTTTGGAAAGAATGACGACATATTTAAATCAAACCATGATAAATAAAAACATAGGATTGAAGGTGGTTGTACTTTTTCCCATGACTGTATGTAAAAGCACACATTCCCACTGTAAAGTATGGTAATAATCTGGGGTTGCTTTACGGCTAGTGGTCCAGAGGGTCTCGTCATAATAAACTCTGGTAAGCAATAGGTTATTTCTGCCCTGGGATTGGATAGTGATGTGCAATCCATGACTCTAAAAGGGCTCTTTCACAGAGAGCTGGTCATGCCACAGTGCAATTATTTACATTTAGTTTTAAAGAACAACAAAAATAACTGCGGGAAGAAGTGGGTTTAAAAAATACTGGCTCGCATGCACCCCTCTACTTAAGTGATGCCAAGCTCATTTTAGAAATGCACATTGCTATTATGGGCTTACTAAACCCTTTCTCCTCTTCTATCTCTGATGTGTGTTGGCTAAAAGTTCTGCATTGACACAGTGGACACATAGTGGACACAATTAATAATATTGCTATGATAAGCACATTTATTATGCTGCATACGCTTAATAAAAAATTAGTTATATATTAGTCTAACCAGACAGATAGCATATTATTCAATAATATTCAGGTAGAAAATGAATGCCACAACTATTTGTCCCCAGACAGCCAAACTCCTGATGTGAATCCCATTGAAAATCTATGGTTTTGAAATTGCCCTCAGTGGAATTTTGTAACCTTGGGGAATTGAAGATGATTTGCCAAAAGGAGTGGGCCAAAATTGAACCACAGTTCAGCAGAATGAATACTTATAATAGAAGTCTCAAACTGTAATTGCCAACAATGGCTTTGCAACAAACTATCTGAATACTTTTCCCCTATCAATTAGTTTTTTTTTTAAACATATCTTTGTTTATGCTTATGAATTCATAGTTTTGTTTATATTTATAAGTGCAATGTGAAAGGACATTATGTAAAGTTCAAGTGGATATAAGCACTAGAAATATATTAAATAACATTAATAACAACTGAAGAGAGTAATATGGATCTTGTCTTCTTTTTAAAGAACAAATCTTTATCCAAGTACTTGCTTTGCTTTGTGTCAGCACCAAGCACCAACTATGAATTAAGATATTTGCAAAATGCTTTTTTTTTTGTCTGAGGTTATAATCTAATCAGTAAGGGGAGGAAACAGATAAAGAACAGGGATTAAATGTTGCCTCTTTTCATTTCATTTCATTTCATTCAACAGATAACCTTGTGCAGTTTATAATGACTCTGGAAGGAAACTATAAAAATTGAGAGAGGGGAGAGACTGGAAGGATGAAGATAATTAAGAAAGTGAGAATAAATGAAAATAACTGAGGGTAAGAGAAAAAGAATGATAAGAACACAGATATAAATATTGATGTATAAGAGGAGAAGAGGGGTTGAGCCGGGGGCAGAGATAGTGTCAGGAATGTGCTCTGGCTGTAGAGGATTTAGCATGATTTTGAATGCCCATTTAGATAGTCATATGCATGTCACAAAAGGTTCGGCAAACCCTTCTCTTCATTACCCCCTTTACAATCCCTGGCAAGAGAAACGGGGCTGGATTTTCATTATATAGTTATTCCGGATGTAGCATGGTATCCCCCTGGAATATCATACAAAAAATTGCTTAAGTAGCTTAAGTTGGTACAGTTTGCCATTTAGTATTACTGACAGTTTTAAAACTGGCAGAGCCAGTGATCGTTATCTAGCTGACATGCTAATGACACACTCAAGGACACCAAATATACCTCCAAAAGAGTGAAGAAGAGTGTGAGAGAGATGATTCTCTCTCTCTCTCATTTGCTTCAAGGATTTAGGCTATTCTCTATCTCATACAAGCTTTTTCCAGTATAATGCCTTCTCTGCTTCAGCCTGAGTGCTCAGTGGATTAGCAGTAGTAATCTCTGCTTTGTGGCCTGTTTGCAGACTAAAACTTAAAAAGACGTAACCACAATCTGTTTGCCAACATATAATCCCCACAAGAAAAATCTACAAGCTTTAGCTTTGGCTACAGTACTGACCATTTTGCCCTACTGTGTTTTTTACATAAGTGTACCCTATGCACTGTATATGTATTTCTGGTAAAATGTAACTACTTTTTTCAATATTTAGATAAGTAAGTGTGGGGACAGATTGTTATTTCAGTCTGATCTCACAAAAAAAATTACATTCTTACCATTGAAAGTTATTTCAGTGGCTTTTTTTTAACTTAGAAAAACCTTATATCACCGTGCTGTTGAATTATTGATTGTGATTGGTCAGAAGATATTAAGTAATTTATTATAACAGTGGCTCTGACAGTAGTGCTCGCTGTAATTCAAATGATCACAGATTTATATTAAATGTGCTATTTCTGATACAATATCATTTCTATGGTAACAGTGTCGCAGATGGGGCATAGTCAAGCATCACCTGCAGAGATAGAGGAGAGAAGAGAAGTGTTGAACCGGCAGGTAAGCCGGTGATTGTTCCCATCTGTGTGTTATTACAGGCAGCCTACTTATGTGTATGTTTTCTTTTCAGTAGAGACTGTGAGCCAGAGAGAGAGACAGAGCTAACCAGATGCCAACCAACTGCTCCTCAAGCTACCACCATGACACTCACAAAGATGGCCTCTACAGATGATCCGGAGACCTTTGTGGAACTCATCAAGCGAGCAACAGCTGCATAGCGATAGCCTGAGGACGAGTGATCCATATGCCTCCTACCCTTGCTGGCGGGGGAAGTCCAGCTCACTGCCCAGCAGCTGCAGCCACATATGCAGCTGGAGTACCAGAGCGTGAAGAAAGTGGTACTGCAATGGGTTGGCCTGTAACCTGAAACTCTGACCTGGTATTCACCCTACTTTTCCTCCCATCCCTCTCCTTTCTCTCTAATGTCTCCCCCTGCTTCCTCTCTCTCCACACAAGGGAGAACCTCCCATGCCCACCAGAATTAGGGCAAAGACCAGGCAGGTTTGCTGGTGCTGTAGGGAAGCCAAGCATTTCCAGGATGGAAATGGAACTGGGAACTGAGGTCCAGATCCCTGACACTCCTCAGGCCTCCCCTAATCAATCAGGAATATACCATTGAGTATCCAAGGGAGTTCATATCAGGCCTTGGTGAGTTCAGGTTGTAAAAAGACCTCAATCCCCCAAAGCCTGATTCAATGCATTGCATTGGGAGATACACAACTGGGGAAGGTGAGGTGTGTGCACAGGGATGTTCACAATTATCCACTGGTGACAGTCATTGTCCAATTCTGGGGACAAAAGCATGGAATAGACATGGCGATTAGTCTTTGCCTCACCCATTCACTAATTCATGATACAGGAAATGTTTGTGGATGGTTCCTGCCATAGCAAGGCACGGCATGGAATATGCGCAGCATTGCTTTTCCATTTGGCTCATTATAATCCCACGGCTGGATAAGACCATTTCTATTGGTAAGGCATTCGTGGTGATGTATGCATGGGGTACAGGGCATGTTGTGAATGCCAGTGGTGAATCCTCCAGCTATTCCAAAACCACAGAATGGACCTTGTCAGGCAGTTAGAATGGTGTGCACAAAGGTTTGTGCTAGTTCTATTGGATTACACAATGTGATACCCGGAATCTATGCCTCTGAACAACATCTGCACACTTCACAAACTGTACAATATTATTCTTAAGTTCATTCATGATGACACTCATAACTGTGATAAGTGGCTCAATTCAGTTTCAATCCCCTGTTATTTGCATTATGAGAGGTTCCCCATGCCTCAAGTGGTTCTCGCTGTTCGAATTACTGTATGGGTGCAAGCCCTGTAGTGTCAGACATTATTAGGAAAAATAGGGAGGAGTGACCTTCTAACAGTTAAAATATAATGCTGTATGTTCTGAACCTGAGAGTAAAACTCCACACCTTGAGTCAGCTAATACAGATACAGATACAGTAATACACATTAGGACATATAGGATATAGTGTGCTTATTTTACCACCCACATTGAGCTCTAAATTACTTGTGGAATGGTAAGGGCCCTTTGAGGTCACACAGTAAGTTGGAGAAGTCGACTATAAGGTCAGGCAAACAGATAGAGGCAATGCACTTCAAATATACCAGCTCAACCTCCTGAAACCATGGAGAAAGGCAGTTCCTCTGGTTCTGGTGATGGTGGTTCCCAAGAGGGAAGAGCTGGGTCCAGAGGTAAACCTAAAATGTGTGGCTCAATTCACCCCAGTCCCCTATGGTGACCTCCCTCTCTGTCCCAGAGAGCACAGGTTGCAGGAGGAATTTTCTGACATGTTTTCGCATCTACCCAGTCCCAGAAACCTCATAGAGCACCATACTGAAACGCTTCTGGGTGTGTGTTTATGCTGCTGGCCCTATTGTTTACCTGAGCACAAAAAGTAGCTTGGGATGAACTCAATGCTATGCTTTACATGGGAGAAATTGAAGAGTCCCACAGTGATTGGAGTAGACCTGTGGTCTTGGTGCCCAAGGCCAACAGGTTGGTCTATTTTTGTGTGGTGCCAAAATTTGATCAATAGTCAATGCCTTGCATTGATGAACTGCTCAATCAGTTAGGCATGACTCGCTTTTATTCTACACTGGATTTAACCAAGGGCTACTGGCAGATTTCCTTGACTCCAATGACCTGAGAAAAAAACCTGCTTTTTCCACTCTGTTTGGGTTACACCAGTTTGTCACCATTCCGTTTTGTTTGTTTGGAGTCCCAGCCATGTTTCAACATCTCATGGACAAAATACTCTTCCCACATGGCATATATGCTGCTGTGGATTTAGATGATATAATGTATAGTAATGATGTACTGTTCTCCTTGTGTGTACAAACACAATTTAACAGCCAGCCAAACTCCACCAATAAAGTACAGACAAGTCAGGACTCATCTTAGTTTTTGCTGTTTAATAAGATCCCAGGTACATTATGAATTAGGGGTAAAACTGTAAAGGACAGCAACTATACAGTAAATCAGAACAAATTATCCAATGACTAAAGAATATTCATGTAAGTAGTTCTGAAACTTAAATCTGAAAACTCCTCAAATTAAATCAATGTAATCAATTTACTTGAATAACATTAACAGATAACCAAGCAAAATAACAGCAAATACAGATGCCTTGTATAGAGAGGTTATCTTATCAAAGTAGATTAGAATTAACCCATTGAGTGCCATATCACTCACAGCAAAGTGTGAGAAGAGTACAACTGGATGGCTGGAGGTGTGGTATCTGGGCTTTCTCTTGGGCCATGGGCAGGTGCATCCCAAAATTCAAAGCATGAAGCTCTGTAAAAACTCACCTTTCTCCCAAATCCTCCTTCACACATACACATACTTGGTTCTACAAATAGCTAATTCACCTGAACATGTATGGCAGAAGCTCCACATAATAATCTAAGACTAATAATAAATGGTGTGATGATGAACTGCTCCAGTCCTATCACAAGCAGCAGATTGTGCCTCCCCAAACAGGCACAGTGGTGCTGAACAGACGCAGGGAAGTGGAGAACAGTAGGAAGACACGGCTGGCGACGGATGAGTGCCGCAGCTGCTCCCTCTCTCTGGAGCACACTGGGGGAGATAAAAAAATACCATTCTGAAGTGAGGAGAAGCTGGTCCAGAGCTAACCAGATTTTCTCTTTGTCTATCCATTGCAGATTAGACGGGGGAGCACATACATGCGGGCTAAGCTTTGCCAGCCTTCTAAATCCTCATTAAAGGAGGCCTCCTCTATTTCGTAAAGAGCACCAGAAGCATGAGCTCCTCGTGGTGCCCCGCTCAAAAATCAACACAATATTGCACCTGGCCCACTCCCACCCAATAGGAGGCCACCTGGAGGCCCGTAACACACTGGAAAAAGTATGGGATAGGATCTAAAATTTCTGTCAGGGGTGTCCACAGTGCCAATTCACTGCTCCCCAAAAACCCCCACTGGCCCCACTCATCTTGTTGCACATCTTTGGGGTCCTGTTTGAAAGGACTGGACTGAACCTTGTAGAGCCTCTGCTGAAGTCATTGCAAGGACATGAATATATCCTGGTGATTGTGGACTATGCCACTTCGGACCATTTCTCAGGAACTTATTATGCTTTTCAGTCGAGTTGGAATCCCAGACAAACACAGACTTCTTCCTGATTCTAAGTGAACCCAGGAAAATCTATCACCTACTGACAGACCAAGATACACCCTTTATGTCCAAACTAATGGTGAATTTATGATGGCTGTTGCAGGTACAACAAATCAAGACCTCCACATAAAACCTCTTGCTGCCCCATATCCTCTTTGCAGTCCGGAAAACTCCCCAGGCCAAGAGGACTGCTGGAGGCATGGGAAGAACAACCCTCACCCTTCCATTCTGTGGTCGAATATGTGCAACACCTACAGAGCCACATTGATCACATTGGCCCAATTGTCTGAGAACACACGGAACAGGCACAGAAGGCCCAGCAAAGAGTCTACTACTGCCCGGCACAGCCTTCTGAGTACCAACCCAGTGACCAAGTGCTCCACCTGATCCCCAGTGCAAACTGTAAGTTCCTGGCTCGCTGGCAAGGCCCATATACAGTGACAGAACTGGTAGGCCCATGAATTACTGCCTGCAACAGCCCATTAAGCACAAAGACACAAAAAAGTTGAGATATTTTCTAAAATGCAATAAAAACAAAAATCTGCAATTTGTAAATTCTCTTGAACCTTTATTTAGCTGACAAAGGTGCAAAGAAATGATCATCCAAAAAGGTAATCCAAGGCAGACTTCCAATTTAGATTATTAAAAAGCCTTTATTTAAATGGATATTTCATAGTAGAAATGTTTAAAAAAAGAGGGAATAATGAGCTATGAACCAATGCATTTTGGCAGAAGGGACTTCTTCATGGTGCAACCCCCACAAACACAAAACTGCCTCAAATGGGCTCTCACCTAAAGCAGTTAAATTAGGCACACCTGCTCAAAGGAAACGACAAACAGAGATGGCTAGTGTCAAAATAGCACTTGGTGGAGTAAGTCTAGAGCTAGTCTAAAAGGACACCACTAGATGGTGCCACATTACAAAGAAATGAATTTTAATGTTTTGGCTAACCAACATGATTGTATTTTGTAAATATAAACAAATTTTGAATTTGATGCCTGCAATACACTCAAAAAAAAAGTTGGGACAAGGGCAAAATAAGAGTGTAAAATTTACAGAATATTCAAGTTACACTTTTTGAAATATTCCATAATAAGCAGGTGAATTGGTAACAGGTGAGGGTATCATGATTGGGTATAAAAGGAGCATCCACCAAAGGCTCAGTCTTTGCAAACAAAGATGGATTGTGGCTCATCACTTTGTGCCAAACTTTGTGAGAGAATTATCAATCAGTTCAAAAAGCACATTTCAAAAAAGCACATTCAGTGCAGGATTGCAAATAATTTAGGTTATTCACCATCTATAATACATAATGGTGTGAAAAGATTTAGACAAGATTCATCTGGAGAAATCTCAGTCCATGTACGGCAAGGCCAGAAACCACTGCTAAATGTGTGTGAACTTCGAGTCCTCTGCATGAGAAACCGTCATGCTACTGTTATAAATATAGCCACATGGGATTGGGAGTACTTCGGAAAAGAGTTATCACGTAACACAGTCCACTACTGCATCAATAAATGCAACCTGAAACTCTATTATGCAAGGAGAAAGCCATACATCAATTCTGTGCAGAAATACTGCTAAGTTCTCTGGGCCCAAGCTCATCTCAGATGGACCGAAAGACAGTGACTCTGGTAAGATGAGTTCATGTTTCAGCTTGTTTTTGGGAAAAACTAATGTCAAGTTCTCTGTGTCAAAGACAAAAATTGCAAAAGCCAACTAAAAGTGCAAAAAGTGCAAAAGCCAACATTTGTCATGGTATGGGAGTGCATCAGTGCCCACGGTAAGGGTTACTTGCATATCTGCATTCTTTCCCAGGAAGTCCATGGTTATTTCAGCAAGACAATGCCCGGCCTCACTCTGCACACGCTACAATAGCATGGATTCGTAGACACATAGTGTGTGTGTGTGACTGGCCTGCCAGCACTGCATATCTGTCTCCTATTGAAAATGTATGACACATCATGAAGAGAAGAATCAGACAATGGCGACCATGGACTTTTGAGAAGCTGAAGTCTTGTATCAAGCAAGAATGGGCAAAAATTCCACTTGCAAAATTGTAACAATTAGTACTCTCAGTTCCCAATTGATTAAACAGTGTAATTACAAGGAAAGGAGATGTAAAACAGTGATAAACATGCCTCTGTCCCAACTTTTTTGAGTGTGTTGCAGGCATCAAATTCTATATTTGTTTATATTTACAAAATGGCACCACTACTCCACAACATCTCAGTGTTTCTTCCTTATACAATGCTAACTCGGGGATAACTCGGTTACATTCCACTTCTATGGAAAATTATAAAACATATTAAACATATTAAATTACATTACTCAAAACATTTAAAGAGACAGCATGACCAACAGTAAATGAATGAGCTTCCATATAAAATACTATGGTCAACAAACACACCTTTTAATGAACGTCAGAGTAGTTTGTCTGAACCCCACACACTACATTTTGCATTTTACTCCTCAGGCAGCTAATAAAAGCAAAAAAATTAGTTCACAAAATTAGATAGCACTAATTCTAAAATATGTTTTAAAAATCGAAGACATGTTCACATTCCTCAATAGGCTGTTTGTCACTGTAGAAACTGTCTGTTTCGCTAAACATTTTTCCAGCAAGGTTTACGTACTTTATTTGAAGAATGTCATTTGAGCTATGTTCCTGTAATCGATTCATAATACAGAATATGTGCGTATGTCACTTAAAAATATTGAAACATTAGTGATACTGATTCACTGCACAATTATTAAGCGCCAGTGATCACCAAAGCGTGGTTAACCCTTTATTACTCATAAGAGATCTCCTTTAGGAGAAATGTTCCACCCCCCCCTAGTCAACAAGGGAGAAGAGTCTTTTCAGTGGATCCCTGCCGAATACAGCTGGTCCAGAACAACATTAAAACTCCCCCAAAAGTGATCATCCAGTAACAGCCCTACCACATCCCTGAGGCCCATCGTCAGGATATAGCCCCTGGTGTAGCCCCATTGTGGTAGTTCTGAAACCAAAATGCAGTCTATGGATTTGCAGTGACTTGCAGAGTCTCAAACAAGTCTCCAAGTTTGACAGCTACCCTCTCCCACAGGTGGATGACCTAGCGGAGTGCAGATTCGAGCCCAGACGATCCATTCCCGCTGCCACACTGTTGAGCCACAGGATTCGTCGCTTCTCCGAGATGCCACAAGGCTGCCGCAATGCTGAAGTCCAGTTCAATGCCAAAACTCCCTCACTGCCTCACCTTTGCTCACCTTAACCAACATCATTAAAAATAGTTTCTACCACATACTCCACGTGTCAGTGTGTTTGTGCTCTGCCTCGCTCTTGCGCTTGACGCCACAATGGATTTAAATATGTGCTATTATTTAGCAAAGAAAAACTTCAAATCATATGATGAAGCTTTCTGTAAGGAGTCATTTATTTAATATTTATGGAAGGAGCCTATAGTGTCAGTGCTTTATGTTTTCCACCATGGGAATGTCTTCAGGACACAGGAGTTTGCATTTTGCTGTTTCTTGGTACCATGACAAGTTGCAAGGGAGAATAAAAGAGACGTTGGTAAGGGAACAATTTTTATAGCTGTTATAATATGAGAACAGGAACTAACTTGTCTAACAGCATGTAAAATCAATAGGTTCTTTATTTTTTTAGACAAATCCAAGAACTGCTGTCAAACAAAGCAGGGGTCAAGGTACAGCCAGGTTATCACCGGCATATCCATAATCATAAACGGTAACACAGGCACAGGTTTAAGCACGGAACATATAAAAACAAGACTTGGACTTAATGAGGCAAATGCACAATAAGACTTTGTGAAGAGACAAAGAAACAGCAGGGTATTGTCAGTGATTTCCCTCTCATGCCGAGCGCTGCTGTTCTGTTCCTGCCTGAGGCCGACAATGCAGCCTCCCATGTCTTGCTCAAGCCTGAGGATGACAGCGCAGCCTCCCACACCATGCTCCTGACTGAGGCCAATGGCACGGCCTCCCATGACCTGCTAACGCAAGTGGCCGGCTGCACAGCCTCAGAATTTTATGTCATTCTTTGATAATTAAAAAATTATAATAATTGCATTTGCAAGGTATGTTTGCTCCTGCCTGACGACAGAGCCTCCCAAGTTTTGCTCCTGCTAGAGGCTGGCAGCGCGGCGTCCCACAGCCTACTCATGCCTGAGGCTGACGAGGTGGCCGTCCAAGTCCGGCTCCTGCCAGAGGCCGATGGCGTGGCCTCGCAAGACCTGTTCAATTCAATTCAATTCAATCTTATTTGTATAGCGCTTTTAACAATGGACATTGTCATAAAGCAGCTTTACAGAAATAAATGGATTCAGAAAATATATTGTAAATATGTGAATTTATCCTAATAAGCAAGCCAGAGGCATCGGTGGCAAGGAAAAACTCCCTGAGACAATATGAGGAAAAAACCTTGAGAGGAACCAGGCTCAAAAGGGAACCTATCCTCATCTGGGTGCAACGGATAGTGCAATTATAAATAAATCCCTTCTATTATTGTGTACTATATGGACAAATGGTGCAAATGTGCAACCAGTAAATTCATCACAGTTTTCGCAAGAAATCTGTTTGGTTAAAATCTATCCACTGTCCATTGATGGAGTCCTGACGAAGGTGCTCGTGACAACTGCAGCCCCAAAGCCACCACAGCAATCGCAGTACCAAGCCATCACAGTACAGATCCCCATAGGAGATCCCCAAACCACCTCCCCAGCCCCCAGGTGGCACCATCCCCAGCAATCCAAACAGTTCTTCAGGTCGTCCATATGGGGCCACCCCCAGCACCCCACAGCCTCCCACACCATGCTCCAGACTGAGGCCAATGGTGCGGCCTCCCATGACCTGCTAACGCTAGAGGCCGGCGGCGCAGCCTCCCATGCCATGGTCCTGACTGAGGCCGATGGCACGACCTCCCACGACTTGCTCATGCTAGAAGCCGATTGCGTGGCCTGGCTGCTATTTAATGGCTAAATTAGGTTTGTATTTTAGGTGTGAATAATGTGTGAATAGGTTCACACATTAGGTGACAGACAGGACAGGGGCAGAGACAAGGACGGAGCGAAGACCAACCAAAACAAAGCCACATTTCAGAACAAACAAAAGCACATGACATGAATCAAAACAAACACAAGTTAAAAAGAATTTTCTGTCATTCTTTGATAAAAAATTATAATCATTGCCAAATTGTAATGATGGGATGTGCTCTTATTGAAAAATAATTAACTTTGGGGTTGTAATTGCATCACACATCAAATCACCCTACTTCATTGCTGATTTTAGAATAACAACATGTCCCAAAGTATTTTATTATTTACTGATTTCTGACATTAACTTCATTGCGCAAACACTTGTATTTGTATTTACTGAATTTGTAGTCGTGAGACCCTGTTCATTGTCTTTATTACCATAATGCTACTATGCTAAACTGAAATTATTTTTGAACCTTCATACCAATCTACATGTCAATTCAATTATGATCTGCTACTTTTTATAATTAATTTCTATTTTATGAATAATTATCTTGTTTCTTTCAGCTGGTCAGTATTTTTAAAAATGTATATTTAAAAATACAGAAGTGGAAAAATTTGTTGGTACCCTTCCACGAAAAAAGAAGAATCCACAATTTTCTCTGAAATAACTTGAAACTGACAAAAGTAAATGGCATCCATCACGGTTCATTCAATATTTAATAAAAATCAGACTTTGCTTTTGATTTTTGATTCAACAGAATATTTTAAATGATAAAACAAATGAATGGCATGGATAAAAATAACGGGACCCTTAACCTAATATTTTGTTGCACAACCTTTAGAGTATCCGTAGCTCTCAATGAGACTTCTGCACCTGTCAACAGGTAGTTTGTCCCACTTTTCCTGAGCAAACTGCTCCAGCTGTCCAGGTTTTGAAGTGTGCCTTCTCCAGACTGCATGTTTCAGCCCCATAGATTTCATAGATGTTTGACAGGATTCAGATCAGGGCTCATAGAAGGCCACTTCAGAATAGTCCAATGTTTTGTTCTTAGCCATTCTTGGATGCTTTTAGCTGTGGGTTTTGGGTCTTTATCCTGTTGGATGACACATGACCTGCGACAGAGACAGAGCTTTCTGACACTGGGGGGGGTATGTTTCACTCCAGAATGCCTTGATTGTCTTGAGATTTCATTGTGCCCTGCACAGATTTAAGGCACCCCATGCCAGATGCAGCAAAGTAGCCCCATAACATAACTGAGCCTCGTCCATGTTTCATAGTAGGTATGGTGTTCTTTTCTTTGAAAGCTTCATTCTTCATCTGTGAACATAGAGCTGATATGACTTGCCAAAAAGCTCCAGTTTTGCTGTCAGCAGTAGAGTCCTCCTGGGTCTTCTTCCATCAAGCCCATTGTCGCTCAAAAAGTGACAGATGGTGCAATCAGACACTGATGTACCTTGACCTTGGAGTTTAGCTTGTACCTCTTTGGAAGTTTTCCTTGCTTCCTTTCTTTGTCTACCTTTTGCACTATCCTTCTGTTCAATCTGGGGATGATTTTCCTCTTGCAGCCACATCCAGGGAGATTGGCTATAGTCTTAATAATATTTGCAACTGTAGTCACAGGAACATCAAGCTGCTTGGAGATGGTTTTATAGCCTATACCTCTAACATGCTTGGCTATAATTTTCTTTCTGATCTCCTCAGATAACAGGCTTCTTTGCTTTCTCTGGTCCATGTTCAATGTGGTACCCACAATGATACCAAACAGCAGAATGACTAACTTTTCTCCATTTAAATAGGCTGAATGACTGATTACAAGATTGAAGGCAGGTGTGATCCTAATTAAAGAAAACAGTTAGCTTGAAATATGACTATAATCTGAATATTTATAATCTTTTCTAGGGGTACCAACAAATCTGTCCAAGCCATTTTAGAATATCTTTGTAGAATAAGCAATAATTTATCTCTTTTCACACTTTCTTTGCTTTACCAGAGTAAGGGATAAATACCAAAGGCATGCAGGTATACATGAGATAATTGCTTTTAATTTAATCACTTTTCAGGAGGAATGAAGTATTCTTTCAATGCACTGTAAGGGTACCAACAAATTTGTCCACGTCTGTATTTGCATATGTGAATGATGGTGTATGGGGGAGGACAAAGAAATAGACAGTAAGAGGAAAAGTGCAACAGAGGGATGTGTAGTGAGTCACTGAGTCAGCTCTTGTGTGGGGCAGGAGTTCTTTAATTGGGGTGATATCTGGGGCTCCGAGGAGGCCAAAGAAAGACTTTTATTCCTTTTTGTCTCCTCCATAACCACTTTAGCACCATGGCTGCTTTTGATGTGTGCTTTGCCTTTCCAAGGCTGTCTTTGGAATATGTGCTTGGGAGACCAATGGTTACTTGCCTCTAGGCAAAAGCTCAGTCCCTGGTATCCTCTTACTCTTTGATAGAATACTTTTGGGATCCACCACTCTTCAATCCACCTCACTCCTCCTCACTCTCCTCTCCTGACTTCTCCTCCTCTGAGACAGTCTAAAAGAGTATAAGACCAACTCTTCACATTTCTTTATCAACCTCTCTATTTGCTAGCACCAAGAGTGTTACACATATACACAATTATAATATTATCAAATATATAAATGAAAGCAAAAAAGTTAGATAAAAATGCAACATTTGTTGTTGACTAATATAAATGTTAGATGTTGTGTGTAATGGATTATCTCATGCTATGGCTTTTGCTTTGCTAGGATTTTTATTATTGTACTTCCTCAGCTGCTACACTACTTTAAAAAAAAATTTTAAATCAGTTAATTCATTATTTTATATTTTACTATCAGTGCTTTCTTTAGCTTCATTTCGTCCATTGTTGTGGCCTGGTAAAAGGGAAGGTAAATGGGTGTTTTAAGGTACTAAAGACAGTTTTTTTTTGGTGGGATATATTTTGTTCTTTTGTTGGACAAACATAATTATAGTGATTCAAGATTCTTTTATTGCCACATTAATTGACTTCAATACAGCTCAACAATCAAAAATAAACTGTAAAAATAAATTGTTTTCAAAGCCCTAGTCACTGTTTAATAGATGTCATTGGTATGTGATATGACTCAATTAAATCAATGTAAATATCCAATCATGTATGCGATATCATTATATCCAGGGCCATGCAGAGACCTTTAGAGGAGCATGTACTCAAATTTACAAAGAGGCCCATGGTTCAAGATGTTAGAACACCAATAACAGCGTAACCTGTTCGATTAGCTTTGGATCAAATACTTTAGCTTTATTACATTAACAGGCAAAAGCTTTTTCATATGATATGTTTATCTGTGTTTTCTGAAATTGTTATTTCTCTTTTACTTCAAATGCAAAACTATATGGACTAAAACACAGATATTGCCTCAACAACAGTATGATCTTAGTGGTACAACATGACAGACCTTCAATGTCAGTACCAACTTTCTTGCCCAATAAACAAAGAGAGTGTAAAATGTTACTTTGTTTTTGTCAAATAAAAAAATGGGTTACCTATTTTTTTTTATCAAAAATTATTAAACTAGGCTTTATTTTAGGGTGCAAAAGATTTATTTGTAAGACATTTTGCCAAATTAGCCTTTACACATTTGAATATTTTTTTTGCTTTATTTTGTTGCTAAAATTGTCATTGTATGATAGCGTGTTTGTTAACCAAATATTAAACAATGAAACAAAACAAAAAGACCAACCATTACATTACAGCTTCTCTTATAATCTCAGTTGTACTCCCAACTCTGTGGTGGCCTGGAAATGTTCTGTTCTTCCATTTCCCCTCTTCCTCTTTGTCTTCCACATGTGTGTTAGTTTTCTCCTCTCTGACATTTTCCTAAGGCCATCTGACTTGTTGATGTGACTATCATTTATTGATGTAAACATAGCATTTATTTTCAATATGCATATTTACTCTTTTCACCATACTGTGAGTGGAAGGAAATAGTTATGGGATGTGGGCTAGAAACTTAGCAAATATATGGAGAGGAAATTCACTATCACTCAGTAGTCAACCACTGCAGCTGGCCAAAATAAAAGGAATACTGCCCAGCAACTTGGTCACAATGTCTGTAAAAAGGTCACACCTGCACACATATTGTTGGGAATTCAGATGGTGGCTGTAGATGGAATTTTATAGGTGTATATAAGGATGAGGTGTATGCATTGCACAGCATTACCGTATCCCTGAATTCACCAGTGGCATGGCACTCTAAGGGGAAAATTTTCTGAAGGTTTCTACAGTACCCATCCAAGTTGAGTAATTATTTTATTCATGATGACCTGTTTATTAACATGACAGTAATGTGGGTCTGGGTGACAACTGCCACTGCTGAATTAAGCCCTGCCACCCCAATTTCCTCCTCAACCCTGAGCTCCAATCATATCCCTCAGAGATCTATTACAAGTGTACAGTTCATTCAGGCTTAATGAATCATATCTCAAGTTGATTTACATCACCATTGTCAAGTGTTTTTTCGAACACTACACTGTATATGGAATTATAGAGAAACTATGAAGGCATTATAGATATTGTTTGCCCATTTACTGTGCACCAAGGAGCGACATAAATAAGCAGACTAAAAAGCTAGTTATGCCACTGTTTGCCATCACCGAAGCAGTCTATTAGGTTTATATTTGATCGCACACATTAGGACATCGGCTCCACTGGGTAAGCCCTTTCTCCAATGCTGATACACAATGATCTTCCCATATATTGTATAATAATAATAATAATAATATAATAATAATATTATATTGGCAAACGGATCAGTGAGTATCTTTGATAGAAATTAGCGGCCTCTGCCTTTTCCTGTTAGAACTGCACTCAAGTTCTTAGTGAGTAACGAATGGGTCAGGTTACTCGTTAATTTACGAACGAGTTTAGTTACGTCAGTTATTAAAGAAACTCTGGTTAATAAAAGAACGTTCTTACGAAGGACTTAGCGTTACGAACGTTTCGATAAAACCACCCTGAGCCTAAAACGTGAGCTTCAGAATCAGAACCACTATATTGCTGGCTGGCTGATACTAGCTACTGCACGATTTCCTGATTAAGCATAATACTATAGGCCTAAATATAAAGTGACAACAGCCAAACAGGTGAGAGAGAACCCGACTGCATTAAAAAACACAAATTAATCTCACCATCTCTAAGCGTCGCGAAGTAAGAGAGCCGTCTCTGAAGTGGGCAAATAGCTCACTTGTGTCACATCAGATATTGTAACGGTTCGGATATTTTTTTATACTGGTAGTTATGCGGAACAAGAAATTACTTACCTTTCTGTTAGCTAGTGTCAGTTCTTCATATTAACGGGTACGTGCAAGCTATTGGTCGTGCGCTTAATTTCTGTTGGCTAATAGGTCTTTCATTTAAAGACGGAGGGGTCACGCAAACGTAACAAATCCACGGCTACCGGCATCTTCATCCTTCAGTTTATGGATGGCAGGATTTTACTGAAAACACGAGGCCAAAAACGCGGTCATCGAGGGGAAATGCGGCACGTGCATTTGGCAGATGCCTATATACAGAGAGACTTAGACAAGCCTCAGTACAAACGGGCCAGGGTCTTTGAATGCTGTTAAGTTAAAACTCTGTCACAGAGGAGTTGGTATAATAGTTAGTACAGGTACAAAATCACAGAGTACATGTTTCTTTATTCAGTACAAGCCAATGAATCAGCTGTTTGTATAGCCAGGCCTAGTGAATTATCACATGATAGCTCTATACTCTGTAATATGTCACTGCAATAGAAAAACAGGTTAAATCATTAAACGGTTTGCTAATTCGGATAATTTCCATACTCACCTAGATTGAAAATGTGGGTCCACCACAAAAAAAAAAACAAAAACAAAAAAAAAAAAAAACACTGCTTTTTCCCCCTACTGACGTTCTTGACACAACTATTATTGTGTTTCCATGCCACACTAGTGTGTACAAAGCTTTAAGGGGAAACACAAGAGTCATGTCAGTCATAAGAACGGGCTGCGTACAATCATTATCATACCTTTGTGCCTCCAACGTTGACTAAGCTGTAAGCTTTGTGCAGATAAATGAGTGGAAGTCTTACTGAATGTCTTGATGAATTGAGTTCTCAGTGACAGTTAGATACAAATTACAGGATTAGAGTGTTTTCATGCTTTATCTGACATTATCTTGTTTGATGATGGGCACAGAAGGTATCAGCCTAATTTCTCTATGTATTGATATATTGATTATGTCCAAGCTCCACTGGAAGATCAGTTTATATATTGAAGGATTTTATTAGATTGTCCTCAGCTTTTCCAAGCAAATCCATGTGAATATACATTACCAAGACCATAATAACTATTGTATTATCTTTGAATATGTGTTTTTTTTTATAAAGGCATTTCTCATTCTCGTTCATTCACACTCATGCAAGAAAACAAACCATTTTCTTTTCTTTTTTTGCACTATAACAATGTTAGGTGGATTTTCTGATTCTCACAAGTGTACACATTATTTTAACATATACAAAATATTTTTTGATACTGTTGGATAAATGTATAAGCTGTTAATAATACTTATAAATGTGATAACAGCAGAAATAAAACTGAAATAATTCTTTCATTTTTATATTCCTTTGTCACATTTAATGGCATTGGAGAAAATATGAAGTGTCTTATGTATAACAGTTTGAGCATTGAGAAAAATATTTCTTGGTGTTTTTAATACTTTCTACAAGTTTGCATATACAAATGTGATTTCTAAAGGCATATGTAGGATAAGAATTGACAATAGTGTGAATTAAAAAAAAATATTATATTTGAATAGCTGCTTGATATAATCAGCATTGTGGGAATGAATACAAGAGATTCACCATACCATTTTCAGAATGTGTAATGAAATCAAATTTGTTCCGGGTCCACCGAGTTTTAAAAAAGTTCAAACCACATGTAATAATAGAGTAGATATAGTCACAATATTATAATAGAGAGTACCATTACTCTGTATTGCACAGATCGTGATTTTATTGCAGTTTTTCAAGCACCATCAACCCATTCTGGTTTATAAATGAATACGTCTTTCTCTGGATCTGCGTCTCGAAGTTTTAGAGAAGCGTATAGTGTACAATAAATAAAAACGGTATAATTAAACCATTCTCGCATAATGGTGTGCTTAAAATACTGGAATTGATGGCAGGAGCAATGGTTTAACTGGGATAAGGGTAGGAGGGAGAGAGGAAGAAAGGAGAAAACATCGGGGTAGAAAGGGTGTGTGTGTGTGTGTGTGTGTGTGTGTGTATACGCTCCGAGGGAGGAGTCAGGCGAAGGAAGGGGCAGCTGGAGTTGCACACTCCACATAAAGTATCGAAACCACACTCTTTGTTGCTTTAGGAATCTATCTCTCTCTCTCTCTCTCTCTCTCTCTCTCTCTCTCTCTCTCTCTGTCTGTGTGTGTGAGTGTGATTGTGTGTGTGTGTGGGCGCACGCGCGCGCTTTGGCTTGTAATGTTCTGGCAGGCATGTAGAGAAAGTTGCGAGCGTTCGTGCACTACTAGAAGCGTCCCGGAGAAGAAAAGAAGGAGAGGACCAAGAAAAGTAAAGTCGGCTAACTCCTGAGTAAAAGCGGAAAGCTTCGGGAGCAGCACATTTGCGACGAGAAAGAAAAAAAAGTGAAGAGGAAAGTTCTGAAAAGTTGAACATTTTTGTACAGGGGAAAACCGCATTCGGAAACGTAAGTCTGATAAAAAGTGTTTGTTTGCATGTTTGCTGTGTGTGTGTTGTGAAACAAGTTTTTGGAAATACGAGCAGTGTTCGAAATGTCACATTTCAAGTTGAGACGTTGCCAAACGCGCATACTTATGTAAAACTCCAACTAGCGTAAAGTAACAAACAAAAACAAAGTAAAATGCTGAAGGAAACGCGGTAGACCTTATGTGCTAAGTTATTGTGTTTAATGTTGTACTGTGCGCGTGAGATTGAATAGTTTCGTGACGTTACACACAATGTTGACAAACTTCGTCCGTTTATTTCTCACAGTGAATGAACTACACATCTTTATGTTTCTTTATACAGAAAGCCGCCCGCAGAATGCGTGCTTTTTTTATTAAGCTTTTTTACTTAGTGTGAAAGTAAACTGAAAAGCCATTGTTAAGGGCCGGGTCTCTCTTTGGCCTGTACTGGTGCAGTCATTAGAGATGCTGTTGGTTTTTTCCCGGACAGATTTTGGGGGCTGAGCACATTTTCAGCGGCATCAGATTACAGAACGATCTTCACGTGCTCTCCTACATTCAGTACTTGACCGGGGCCTACACACACGCACGCTCGCACGCGCACACACACCACGAACAAATTCGGATCTAATTTAAATGACATTTTTTTATTCAGTTCCACTTACAATTGTTCTTAGTCCTGGAATTGGTTTAAAAAATAGCCAATGAAAAAGTTTAAATGTTCGGAAGTTTAACATGTATTATGTAAAATGAATTGGGCTAAATTTACAAGAGGAAGTCAGGATAGTTTGAATATTTTGACTGATGGCCTTGCATATTTCTGATGTTTAAAAATGCATTCATTCGTTTTTCGCATCCCCCCCCCCCCCAAGCCATGTAATTTATTCGCAGTATTTGGTTAGAATTTACCTGTTTTAAAATTTGAATACCAAATAACAAATCTTGTTATGACCACTACATTAAAGTGTAATGTAGTGATTTATACTCTCTTGAGTGCACTGTGTGTCCAGTAGAGTGGCTTGGGAGTTTTCGGTCCTATTCCGCACAGCTGTGCCGCGGGTCAGAGTGAGCGCGCGCCGCTCTGCTCGCCTCTCAGGTTTGAGCCAAACCGGTAAAGACCACGCAGCACCCCAGAGAAATACGTAAAAGTAATTTATTGGACAAATTCTATAAACTACAAAACGTCAAAAGGAACGTAAATTAATGTTTAAGTTGTCTACTTTAAATGTCACGGAAGACTTGTCGTGAAAAAAGGTGATCGTTTGTTTGATTTTTCCCTCTTTCATTAATCGTTGGCGATGTTTTCTTTTTTAAGCTGTTTGTCATAGTGGCAATTTTCTTTGAATGTGTAAGTATTTATAAGAATTGAAATAATTCCCAGTAGCAGACGCTTTCAAAGTGTTTAATTTGTTTTGAAGAAATTATATAGTTCAGCGCTGCTATTCGAAACAAACGGGAAAAGCCGTATAACCCAAATTTAGGGCATTTTCCGGTTTAGCCCATATTTTAACCTGCAGTTTGGAGTCTTAAGGAGGCGGTATTTTGTAGGCCTTATTGCACCTGCCCTTACTGCATTTTAAATTGACCTTAAGTACTCGTTTAATCCTCTGCTGATTAAAGACTTAATTACATTATGATTTGGAAAAATATCCTATCGTCATGTGCTGCAGTTTAGAGCCTTTAACTGTGTATATTTCTTTTTTAAAGACAGTGGAATGTTAGTTAGGCCACATAAATTTACAAAACTGAAAGAAATTGTAAAATGTCAGCAATGTAAACTTAGAACAAATTATACATATAAAATGTAAGTGATTGTGAAAATTTACATCTTAATATCAGGTTTCAGCATATAATTATATACAGTGGAGTCCGGAAGTCTGAGACCACTCATGACAATGCTTCTATTTGGCATTCTTTTTAACACAGCAGTTTTCATAACAAATTATATTATTGACAGCAACTTGACTGAAAAGTAGTGTTTGAAATATTGACATGAAATTCAGAGTTTCTTAGTATTTGATATGTCCCCTTTTTTGCTTTAATAACAGTGTGCATTCAAGCTGTCATGGACTTCACAAGTTTGTGTAAAACCATTTTGATCTGAATACATGCTTCAATAGAATAGATTAGGTGTAAGGCAAGTCTGACATTTTATACAAAGTTGTTAACATGGGCAGTATCACAAACTTGCTTACATATAAGTAGGGACCTAGAAATATTGCAGAATCATGAATATTAAATATTCAAGATATTGAACAGATACTTTCTTTGTTTTAAATGTCTCAGAATTCTAAAAACTTTTGTTTATTTCCAATTTTAAATGAAAAAAAAAGTGGTCTCAGACTTTTGGTCCCCACTGTATATTCTGTCTACTATATATTCTGTTTACTTACAATGTAAACTGTTTCTAATATTAGTTTTTGTGGCATCTTAAATAATATCTGTCAAACAGGTCTGATTTTCTAGAAGGTGGGCAAAAGTCCAGCATGCTCCTGCATTGTAATAAAAATCACACATCTTAATGTACACATACCGTGAAGGCATTTCCTTCCTCTAATCTTCTAGGATTTAGTCATTATTGTTTTACTGATATAAAGTGTTTGAAATCTGCTCAGACTAGGTTCTTTCTCACTGCCTCCAGTTTATATGGACAAAATATTGTCCACCAGCTAATATGACCGACCAACATAACACATGATTAAATCCAATATCGTCTGCTTTTTCTTCTTCCATCCCTGGTTCACTAAACCTAAAAACACATATGTTTCTCTAGCTTATGGCAACTCAAACTCTTTTAGCCGAGTGTTTCAGAAAGATGTCTTTGCCCACATCTCTAAAGCAGCATGCAGCACTACCTGTAATTATAAGGGGTGTGTGTGTGTGTGTGTGTGCGTGTGTGCACACATCCATGAGGATGAGGTGGTTGACAGCAGGCCACTGTCATGCTAATACATGTTTAAATAGCCCCCTTAGCTCGTCCAAACCGATGTGACGATAAGTGGGGTGAAAGTTTTTCTTTTTCCCCCAGCGTCTCTTGGATTTATCCTAGATGGAGATTACAAAAGTGCTCTGGGGAGTGTTTGGGGATTTTCTTTCTTTCTTTTTTTTTTTTTTTAGTTTGATGTTTGGCGGCTATGTAGTGTTGATTAGTTTTTGTAGTAAGGCATATGGGAGTGATTAGTTATGATGGATCTGTAGCAGGGACATAAAGTGAACACTGCACATTTGTGCATGAGGTATTGCACCAGAAGCGCTGACTCTCTTCTTATTATTATGCTGTATTTTTGGTCTTTTCGTTCATGTCACCCCAGGAGGATAAGAAAAATGAAAATTGAAATATCTTTTTCCCTTTAAAGTATTGACTTCAGACGATAATTAGCAAGGCTGAAAGCATTGAATATTGTAATACTGAGCTTTGTCATACTGCTGTTGAATTTGCCTGACATATCTCAGTCTATAGAGTTTCAACATTGATATTTTTAATGTCAAATGAAAAGGACATAGAGCATGTAGGAAAAGGGGAACAATGTCAGAAGCAGGAACTATGAAATAGTGATATAAGGCTCTGAAAAAAGAGAGGAAAGAAGGTTGTCAGCCTTACCAGTGTATTTGGGTGTGTATTGTGTTGACACAAAGTTGGGCTGTTGTGTTAAAGCAGACACATGTCAAAAGTGTCTGTCCATATTTGTGTCTCAGAGGAGGTAACAAAGGGGTGTGTCTCCATGCATGAAGGGTCTCTTTCTCACTCCCTCTGTCTGTCTCACTGTCTCCCCCTCTCTCTGACTAATCCCTAGGCTGAGTCAGCCCTTTAGGGCATGCTTCTGATCTGCCTCTCCATCAGGACAACCCCCTTTTCTCTCCTTCTCTCTCTCCATTTCCCTTTCTCTCTTCTTTATCTCTTTCCTCTTTCCCTTTTCTCTTTGCATCTATCCATCTTTATTCTCATTCATGTGTTTTTCATTCTGATGTACTCTCATCCCTTCCACAGTAAGCTCTTGTTCACCTATTATGGTCTGTTACCCATAAGAAGCCTTACCTATTTTTGAGGAATTTTTTCCATTTCCTTTATTGCAAAACTTCTATCATTGCAATAACTACAGCATACACTTGCTCACAGACACTGAAAAAACACAGATGCTGTGAAATGCAAAAACTTTACTCTCTGTTATGAATAAATGAGTGAGTTTATTGATAATAGTGAGTGAGTAAGAAGTGAGTTGAACATTTGTGTATTTTTAAAACTTGATTATTTGCTGATGCACAAAAAAGCCATAAATTGGGAAATAATTTTATCTCTTATTTCTGAGAGATAAACAGTTCCTGACTTATAAAAGCAAGAAGACTAGGTGCAAATATGCCTACAAATTGCATCTGGTTCAAAAGGTTAAAATAGGACATGGGTGGTGTGTGAATCAGGAAACCCCAATATTCCTTCCTTCCAAGGGTGCAGTCTAGTGTGTATTTTGGAGTGAGATGTTTAGTGTAGATTTGTGTCAAAATAGTTTGAATGAATCTAGAGTTTAAAGATATTTGTCTGCTTCTGTGCTACTATTCTTGAAGGCAAATGTGAAAGTCTGTTCCAGACTTTCAAAGTGTTAGCTTTGGCTGCAGGAATCTCTAAGTTGGCCTCCCAATAAGCCTAGCCATTTCTTCCTTCATCAAAGCAGAGTGTGAGAAACGGAGTTCAAGCAGAACATGACTGATCGAACGATTTTCATTGGCTCAGGTGTCCCAGCCAAAAAAGGCTATGTGAGAGAGACTGAGAAAACCATGGTTAATGCTCATGTTTGCATTTCCCAAGCAGGTGATTACCAGCAGATCAGCTGGCATGTTGCTGAGACTCTGACAGGCTGTAAAATGTTTTAAGCCCTAGTGTGAAGCAAAGCAGAAAGTGTGCTGCCTCATTTGGTGTGACACAGAGCAGTGTGTGTGTGTGTGCATGGCATGGGTATGTTGTTGTAGACGTTTAAAATCAGTCTTTTCTTCTATGTCCTTATCAGTGTTTGTATCAGACACACATTTTCCAGAGTTAGAGCCAGGTATGACAGACCATTAGAGACAATTAAGAAAGTAAACTAATTTAAAATTTGGATGGAAGGAAGACTGTTTGGAAATTGTGCTGAACGGTAGAGCCCTATACAGCTAGGCTAATGAATAAAGATGATGCTATAACAGCAGAGACGAAAGCAGCTGCTTTTCATAGTTTAATTTGTCATCTCATCTCTCATTCATTCATAAGTTCCATTAGCAGACTATGTGATTAAAACATTTGAAACAGTCCGTACAGGTACATGAGATATGATTTAATATAAATGCAGTGGAAGACTGACATAATACATGTGCAAGACAGCCTTTCTATAGCAGAAAGGATATATGAAACCTCGTCACAAATGGTCACTGGAGGTGCCTTTATAATGCCAGGTGTGTATGGCTGTGTGTCTTGGCTGTCCACGTCTGATCCAGTCACCCAGGATGCATGTTAATGCCAGGTGTGAACGGGGCCTAAGTCTAGGTTAAATCCTAATAGCTTAACTTTTGACAACAGACCAGGGGAATGAGGTGTGCTATTAATGGAATATTGATTCTATATGTTCAAAGGTCAATGCCTCATCAAAACAACAGGAGTCAGGAAAACATTTTGTTACAAATCCCAAATTCTTATCTCTGCTTCTCTTTCCTGTTCATGTATGTGTTTAGCCACTTCTTAATGTCTAAGTAGTTTCCTACTGATTCTGCCCCAAACCACTTTACAAGAAAATATTGAAGTCTTTATTCACCCTCTCTGTAAGACAAATATCAGCCTTCCTTATTAAAACAAAACAAGAGGATAAGAGTGGGGAGGGCAGGGTGTTAACTCTGTGAGCAAATTTTCAGATGAACCTAAAGACTCCCCTTTTGTCAGCAGAGCATCTGAAGAGTAATCACTTTTTCTCATGCAAAGTGTTTTAAGAGCCTCACCATGGAGGGGGGTTGAGAGAGGGAGGAGGGAAAATGTGGGGAGAGGAGAGGTGCTGTGTTTTAACAATACTCCACAGGAAGCATTGAAGGAAGACTGGAGCTAATGGCAAACTCTCTTCTCCTTTATAATGCCCAGTTTTTTACAGGGGTAGAGAGAGAGGTTGGAGCGGAATAGTTTTACAGACTAGTTAATTCCTTGAGTGAGAGAGAGAGAGGGAGAAGGAGTGAAGGAGATGCAGGACATAAAAGAGGAAAATAATAAGTTATAAACTTAGAGTACAGTGGGCGATGAATGTGCATGAGAAGAGTAAATTTTTCTCCTTTGTTTGTTAAGAGACCTTGTTGCACTCAGGAAATTGGTCTTCATGAATAAAGACAAGGTTAGTGTTTACAGAATAATTAATTGTACACACAGACATGCACACTTGTAGCCGCTTTAGGTCGAAGTGTGTAGTTGGCAGGGGTCACACAGCAGCCATGACAAAAGATGAAGGCTCCATTTATCAGAAAAGATATAATGCTTTTCCCCATCATCCTGCAGTTTGTCTACACTTTCTTTGTGTATGAAGAGGCAGGACATTAGTCACTGCAGCCAGGGGATCTGGAGAGTAGGGTACACTGGGAAAGAGAGCTTGTCAATGAGTTTTATGTGGTGTGGCTAAGTTACTGGGTAAAATGAGCTCTATAAGCTTGAACTAGACCTTAATTCTTAAGGCTTGTTTTTAAGGAAAGAGAGAGATGGGGCAAAGAGGTTAGTGGGAGTTACTTAAGGATCAGTTTCAAACACAAAGATAGTGTTGAAGACAGTAGTGGAGAAGGAAAAGGGGGGGGGATAAGGTGATATGGTGAGAAGAGAAGAAAGCAAAAGTGTCAAGAGAGTCTGGAAAGTAGAAGAAAGAAAGGACAAGAGCTGAGGGGGAGAGAGAAAGATGAGTGGAGTGTTTTTGCTCTCCCTCAGAGCCCAGTGTGTAAGTTTCTGTCTACATCCCAAAGCTTCTTTCGTAAAGAGATTTACAAGACACGTCTCTGAGCACATGCCACCTCCCTGTGTCTTGAGTGTGCATATGTGTCTATGTGTGTAGTGTCCTGTTTGTTGCAGTATAACTGTGACTGAGTTACATTTATTAGAGTAAATTGGTTACGTGCATGTGTGTGCATTGTGTGAATGCTTAAGTGTATGCATGTGTGATATGCATGTTTAAGAACACCAAACTGAGTTTGTATGCTTTCTACCATCTTACATTATGAACTGTGTTGGAAAGAAAAGAGTTCAAGGGAAATAAACTTACAAAGTCTGCATATACAGAGTTCATTGGAACTGATAGCTGAAAAGACATTCTTGTTGGTGGCATGCACAGAACCTCAGATGTCAAGACAGGGAGCTAGGCTCTCATATAAAGAAGCCTCCTTAGCTTTTAGAATTATTTATAATGTTTGGCTTTTGTGGAGCACTCTAAGCACTTGTCTCCTTCTATTAGATGGAAGAACGCAGCCTAGGCTTCCATACTTCATCCTTCCAAATCCCTCCACACCACATGACTGGCTTCCTTGAAAATTAGTGTGTTTTGAAGAGATTGCTGGCTGGCTTGAATTTTTGGAGAGTCATTGGCAGAGCCAGAGTTACATTCCTTCTTTCTTATTAGTTTTACTGCACTTACTGATTAATTCGTAGTATTTACTATTTACTAAATTATAATAGACTGGGACTTTAAGGAAATAATTACAGTATGATTTCTCATTTGGGTCTAAGTCTTCAAAGATTAGTTCAGGTATTGAACATCTCATTTGGTGGCTTGCAACAGTAAAATCATTAAAAAAGGTACCTAGTATTTGCTACACACTCCTCATACCACCTCACACCTAGATCTGTACTTATCACTAGTTGTGTACCTTTCAAGGAAACCATTATTAAGGATTTAATATATTAAAGATAAATTATAATGTTATTCTTCTTTCAGCTGCTCTCGTTAGGGGTCGCCACACCGGATCTCTGGTCTGCATATTTGATTTGCCACAGTTTTTATGCTGGATGCCCTTCCTGACACAACCCTCCCCAATTTTATCCAGGCTTGGGACCAGCACTGGGAGTGCACTGTTATGTGCAACACCAATGGCTGGGGTTGGTTCCCTGGCCAGGAATCAAACCTGGGCCGTGGCGGTGAGAGCAAAATTCTGCCAGTGTCGGAAGGTTAAAGAAGTTAAAGAAATCATACATTATGCAGTCAGGCAGTGCTGTCAAGAGTCTCAGTATGCCTTACTTATTTGATTTGCTCGACTTGTGGCTGAATCGAATTCCCCAGTGCGGTCTGACCTCTGCGTAGAAGGTGGAACATTTAGTAGTACACAAAGCCAAGTAGATTTAGTGTCTGTTTGTTAATTATTTACTCAAGTTGATTTATTGGTGTGACATATAAAAACAATAGTGCTGTGAACAGGAGTACGTTAAGTATATGCTGGTATTTAAAAAGAACAGAGTTGGAATTTCTCAAAACTGTTTCTGTAAGCATAAGACTCATTTCAAATATTTGTGAAGTGATTTATTGATCAAGAGACTTCAACATATTCAACAGAAAGCCAACATATTAGTTCCTGAGAGTGAACTGATGTTCTGAATTGTACAAAGTAAAGAGCAGGGAGAGATGCATGTTATTTTTAATGGTAGATTGCCATAACCACCCACCATGCAAGTGTCATTTTAGGCCCTATGCATATGTCAAAACATTGTTTTAGATATATGAAAATGCTACTTGTTAAATATTGGATGGTTAGAGAAAAGTAAAAGTTTAAGTTTGTGTAAAATGAGGTGGAAAGCGTGAGTGCACAGAGAGTACATAGGTGATTGTTTGGGCTGACTGGGGTTCACCCTGTTTAGTGAGGAGCATGTTGGAGATGGCATATGCTAATGGTACCATTATTGCACCAATTAGTGATATGATTAATGACACAGTGTTGATGTGAGAGCAGTGATTTGTCTTTGGATCAATGCAAACAGGCTAAATAAGCTGTGTAAACTTATTACTTCAGAGAGAGACCATCTCTGTATGTACATACATGAACCTTTGTGCTGTCCACTCTCATTCAAACACTGAGGAAAAGCAATGGAAGTGGGTGTGTGTGATTGGATTAATGCCTTAATGAGTGTGAGATGGTGTCTGTGGCTTTCTAATTAGATTCTGTTGACATATGTGTAGCTGGATGAGCTTTGTGAATGTGTGTTTATTTACAATCACAATGTGATTAGCAATGTGTAGCTACTCATCCTTATTCTGTAGTGGTATAAATAGTTAAGAGAAAAGATTTTGGCCCTTCAAATGTAGATTTGTACATGTGTATTAAAAATTAGGCCATCAACACCAATTCTTGGGACACCAAGTTATGTTTGTTATGAGTGACCCAAAGGAAATAAGAGGGACATGAAAGAAGTCTCTTCCTCTCTATCCATCATTTGTTGAAATTTTAAACTTCCTCTTCGTATCTGCCTTGGAGACAGTTACTTGCAGTGTTGCTGAGATTTTAAACCAGCCAATACAGTCAAGCACAAAAACACACAGAGGAAAATTATTTTATGATTTAGTGTTTGCTTAGAATAGATGATTGTTGTAGTTGATGGTTTTAAGTCACATTACTTCAGTTCAGTCTACATGCAGTTAGTATGTGCTCTCTGGAACCAACATCAATGTCAAAACATTATGAATTGATTCATACTGATTAAAACTGCTCAAATGTTGACATTTATAAACTATATCATTTCTACGGACCTACAGCTGATTTCAACCAAACCAGAAATGCATGTTCTGTTCAAGGTTCCAAGGACGTCTGCAAAGGTTGGGTTGTGGTCATACATAGGGTTGGAGTTTAAGTTCAAATATCTGTTTCTGAAGAACCATAGGGCTGATCATGCTTATATTTTGTAGGTGCGCCTATGTGCTAATCTATAAGTAATTTTTTGATGATAGCCTAATTATTGAAAAAACATGGCCACCATCAGCCATTAAGTTTTTAGCAGGCATTTGACAAGGTTCCATCTATCCATTTTCCATACCACTTATCCTACACAGGGTTGTGGGGGAGCCTGGAGCCTATACCAGGGAACCCTGGACGGGGTGCCAACCAATTGTAGGGCACAATCGCACACACAGACACACATCCATTTGCATACTATGGACAATTTGGAAATGCCAGTCAGCCTACAATGCATGTTTTTGGACAGGGGGAGGAAACCGGAATACCCGGAGAAAACCCCTGAAGCACGGGCAGAACATGCAAGCACTGCGCACACAGGGTGGAGGCAGGATTCGAACGCCCAACCCCAGTGGTGTGAGGCAGACGTGCTAACCACACATGATTGTTTTAAGGAGGGACCTGCTACTAGCTGATGTAGTCTCAGGCTACGTTTACACGACAACGATGTAGTCAAAAACGGAAAAGTTTTTCTCTTGCGTTTTCAAAAAGTTTCACGTATACACGGCAACGTTTTCAAAACGATTCACGTTTACACATATCCGCGATAACGGCCAAAAACGCTGTATTACGTATGCGCTTGCCTTTACAATAGCCACGTACTGCTCATGTCTACATTCCTAACACATACTACGCACGTGCATGACGTCACTGTTTTCAAAGGTTCCCGTATTGGGTGTTTACATGGAGACGATAACGGCGGAGTTTTCAAAAACTTGCACTTTGAAACCCGTTTTCAAAAATATGCGTTTTCAGTCCCCAAAACGCCGTTGTCGTGTAAACGAACAGGCAAAACGCATAAAAAGTTTCCCGTTTTTGGCTGAAGACGTTGTCGTGTAAACGGCCCCTCACTCACATTTACTGCTGGGTGGGGTGGGGGTGGGGTAAGGAGGTTTTGCTATTCATATTCATAAGGGTTGGAGATAAGTTCAAATAGCTGTTTTACAGGAACCAAAAGTCCAGTTGAGCTGAAATTTTGGGTGCTGCATCGATCTGCTAATCTGAATCCTGCTAATCCTGTGTGGTCAGGAACTCATTGCCAGCAGTGGCAATTGTGAAAACAGGCTGGGTGGTGGATATGTAGATGATTCTACAGTAATGTGCAGTAAACACAAAAAAAACATAACACAGTATATTTTAAATATAATTCTTTCTACAAACCCACATGGCCAAAGTTTTTCACTGTTGATCTGCTGCTTTCTAATTGTAGTCACTTTCTAGTCACTTTCATCATCACTGTTAACATTATTTGTAAAGTGTTAGATTTTACAAAAATATTTTTTCATTGTAGGCCTGTTTAATCTTTGTAGGTTAAACTTTTCTGCCTTTTTTTTTTCTTTTGACCAAAAACCAAAAGTGTAAAGAAGGTGGCATCCCTAATAAATATAGTAAATTATTCAACATAGTAGTTATTCTTGTCTAATGTTAGCTAAGTCAAACATACACTGATAGATTTTATTTCACATTAATGAACTCAAAACCTTTTACATTTACCGTGACAGAAAACAAGGGCACCCTGTAAGTCCAGTGAGATCATGTGATGGGGATGGGGCTTCTAGGAAGTGTTGGTTAAAATTGAAGAGTTAAAACAACTGCACAAATCATTCCACATTCATATGTTTATTGGCTCATCGCCCGTTTTATTGGGGAGAAATAGACTGCTATTATGGTATGCTCTTGTGTGCTAACTCTTATTGTGTACTTTGATGTTAAATTGCAGTACTCCCATGTAAAATGCGTAAAGGTTAGCTGGTCTGGTCGAATAATCTTAGTTAATGTAACTGCATTTTGTGGCAGTGAAATATGTACAAATCGATATATTGATATATCGCACAGGCCTACATCTAACACAGCTATTTTAAGTCATTGAGGTGAAAAAAAACCCACAGAATTGCTGCTGAATGAGAAAAATACAATAAATAAGGAGGCAGAAATAAAAATTAAATGAAATAGAAGAAAACAATTCACAATCCAACAAAAATAGGTTTGTGGTTAAAAATGCCCTCTGTAGTTCAGGCGTACTGAAGTGTACCCCAGGTGTGTGTATATGTCAGTTCTTAATTCCCCAGCCCCAATAATTTGCTCTTGCCCAATTCTCACCCACCAATTAGCTCTCCCCCGTCATACAACCATGGAGGGTGAGGGCTAACATGCATCCTCTGAGATATATCTTTTCAAACAGCTGCTCATGCTGCATCACAGACTCAGTTTCTGCACACACACACAATTAGCTAGTGTCAATGTGATTAGCAGGGGAGAGAGAACTCACACTAAGAGAGCGCAGCCACAGATATAGATCATTTTATAGTTATAAATCAGTTATAAATAATTTTATAGTAGGTAATAGACTGACATGGCAGATTCAGACCTGTAAGACATACAGATACATCTGTAATAATTGCATTAACCCATTTCTTCATAAAATATATATATATATATATATAGTCAGGTCTGGATGTATTTGGACAATGACAGAGTTTTTGTGATTTTGCCTTTATACACCACCACAATGGATTTAAAAAAAAAACAACAATCAAGATGTGATCAAAGTGCAGACTTTCAGCTTTATTTTAAGAGGTTCCACAAAAGTATGGCATGCACCATTTAGGAATTACAGCCCTTTTAAACAAAGTACCTCCATTTTCAGGCTTAAAGGTATTTGGACAAAGTGACATAATTGTAAATATAACCATAATTTTATTACTTGGATGAAAATCCTTTGCACTCAGTGACTGCCTGAAGTCTGGATCCCATGTTCTCAAAACTCAAATTCTGAGTTTTCTCCCTGGAGATGGTTTGCCAGGTCTTCACTGCAGCCACCTTCAGTTGCTGCTTGTTTGTGGGTCTTTCTGCCTTCAGTCTTGTCTTCAGTAAGTGAAAATCATGCTCTATCGGGTTGAGATCAGGCAGCTGACTTGGCCATTGAAGAATATTCCATTTCTTTGCCTTCAAAAAGTCTTGAGTTGAAAGTCTACATTTCGATCATATCTTGATTGTTTTATTTCAAATCCATTGTAGTGGTGTATAAAGGCAAACTCAGAAAAACTCCATCATTGTCCAAATATTTCCAGACCTGACTGTATATATTATTAAGCACATATACACCATGTATATACTTCTCTGTATTATAATGTATGTAAGTACCCTCTACTGGCTGTTTGTAGGTGCTTCTGTATTTCTGTTTGTTTTGTGTGCATGTGTTGTGTTTTTGACAGTGTGTAGTTGTGTAGGTCCCTGTAGGGCTTATGATGATAGTAATAATGAGGATGAGGAGCTGTTGAATCATGTGTGTGTCTCATGTGTAGGGGAATAGAGAGTAAGTGATTCAGTCTCCATTCAGACTTGTGTATGCTTCTTTGTATGAGTGGGTTTGTGTAGGAATGGAAGATATCTCAGCCTGCGAGTGGGGAGATAGAGAGCTGTTGGAACATTCCAAAGTTCCTCTGTGCCTGCCTCTGGTATGTTTGAGCTATATCTCTCTCTTAATCTATTTCTCTCCTTCTGTTTCTTTCTCTCTGTCATACTTCTACAACTCTATTTACAATCATTCTATCTCATAGGAATACACAAAACAAACTGAACTTTCTGTATCTTTAAAACATAAAACACACATATAAACCACATCACATGATGTAAAATCTACAAGTTTGGATCATTAGATTTTCAAGAAAACATGATTCAAATATTTTTCATATAATTTAATATAAACAACAGTCTGTTTGCTCCTTCCTCATACTCCAGCTGGGGTGTGTTATCTGCATGTAGAAAGTTTTAGCATTTCTTCCCTTGTATTAACTAAATCTCAATCACATAACCTAGCCAACTACAGTTCAATGAAAGCGGCATGCCATTTTCTCCTGGAAATTTCTGAAGGGAGAGTTTTTACAGTGACTCTGAGCCCACCTGATAAATAAATGAATGAACAGCAGGAACAAAAAAAATGAACAGAGCAGAAGATGGGGTGGGGGTTGAATGAAATGTTAAAATGCCTGTGGAATGTATGACTCAATAGCTCTTGGAAGTGCTTCCACATCAGACAGGAAGTTGGCTATAAAAGTAACTGTGTTCACCTCTCCTTCTCTCCTTTCTACACTCCTACTCTCTCTGTTTCCATCCGAGGATGGCATCCAACTCCTGATAACTTCATCTTGCCTAAACTCCTAAAATGAGAGTCATTACTCCCTCCCTTTTTATCTGTGTATCCTATCTGTCCAAACTATGTTTACCCCCCAAAAAAATTACTCCTTCACTTTGACCTCTGCTTGACCTTCTGTTTTCTTCTCTTTGTTTATCTTAACTGCATATAATCTTTAAAAATAAAGTTTGTACTTTATTTCACATTCATTACTCCATTTTCTCAACTTCTTGGTTTGTTTTGAGATGGGGCTCTGCAATGCACAATGACTTCTAGTCTTATTTCTGCCCTATAATAAGCTGTAAATGGCAAAGCCACTAGGGTCTGTACAGGAATTAATAAGAGCCAATAAAGCATGCCAGTGGGGGAAGTGGGCTGTCTGTAAGTAAACATTATGACTTCTCCAGAGGCTTTGGCTTGATGAATCGTCCTGAAGCTCTGGGAAGGGTAATTTGCCCCCTGATTCTGCACTGACAGGGCTAATAGGGCTTTGATGCTTCATTTCCTTGATTGGATAAGTGAGCCAATATCTGTGTTTTGGGGTACTTGGGATTTTGGTCATTAGCATTGAATACTGTGCATGTTTCCACACTGCATGTGATTATCTTCAGGAATTGAGCAACAGTGTACTTTATTTTTAAGTTTTAATGCCCATATTTACAGCAATGTTAGTGGACCATGAAGTAGTGGACCAGTTGGACACTTAACAATCAGGCTGCACAATCATAACATTATTATAAAGTATGGTTTTAAATCTAGTTGCTTGTGCATAGAATATGTATGCAATTTGAATGGATCTTTTTGGAGTTTACACATGTGCCAAAATAAAAAAAATACTCTGAGCATAAAAAAGGAAGCAAGAAGTTTAGGGTTGCTTTTTGCTGGATATGTCTCACTCAGGTAGTGCTGATTCAAATTTTGGTTATTTTTTAAGTCTGTTATGACACTAGCACCATGAAAAATATTTTTTGCTTATTATTTTAGGAATTATCTACTGTTGAATTTGCAGTTGAATTATTTCTATACACAGTAATTGCGAATCTACTCATAACTTTACAATTCAGCAGTAGAAAAATGTTTTGTTATTTTGTTTGGATGCAAACCAGAATGTTGCAAAGGTTTTGTTTTTAAATTTCAGAGATGAGGAGGAGAGTATTTTTTAACAGACTAGGCCAACCGCAGCCCAGTGTTTGATCCCAGTCATTGTGTGTGTGTATGTGAGAGAGAGAGAGTGTGAGAGAGAAATAAAGAAAGAGGGAGACATAGTTTTCATCAGAAAAGGAATTCCTGCCTTCACTCATCACCTCCCTAGGGTGTCTTCGCACAGTGGAACACACCCACACACACAAGAGGTGTTCATCCACAGTTCTGTGCCACCCTTTGGAATTTCAGAGTCACTGTCTGTCACACAAACTTCAGTTGTGAGCAAGATGGATGCATACACAATAGGCTATACCTTCTTCTGTGACCAGACATTTCTCAGCTTGCAGGTTGAACTTCAACTGAATCTGATCTAAAAAAAAAAAGTGTATTGCAATCAGGCTTAATAACACAACTGTTACTCTTAAATATCACTGAGGCCTTACATGCATTCTCTTAAAGAGAATATAAAATGTACAAATATGCTCACAGTCAAAAAAGAAGTATTTGCAGGAATGTGGTTGCAAACTCTAATGGAAAAAAAGATAAAACCTCATAGAATTCTGCTTTATGTTTCTTGGCTTCAACAGCCCACCCAAAACCCCTCCATCCAGAGCATAATCCAAAGCTGAACATTCAGCCAAGCATCAGTGCTAATAAGCCAAGGAAGGCTGTGTCCACTAGAAGTTTTCCATTGCTATGACTTCTTTATTTCTTTTTTATCTATTGAGCAGCGAGTACTAAAGGAGTTGTAGTGTGTTTGTTACCCAGGAACACAGGATACTGGGCTCATTTGGCAATGTAAGGCACTCAGTGTCCCTCTTGTCCATGTCTTAGGTTGTGTCTTGAATGTGAAAGGTTCTGGAACACTCCACAGGGAGAGAGAGGAAAAAGAAAATGAGGAAGCAACAATGAGGGAGAGAAATAGCTAATCTAATACAGCATTCAACTACAGCTCATATCTCGGAATTTCAGACCTCTAGGGAAAAAACCCCAAAGAAAACGCCCCCTCAACTTGGAATTCCTACTTGGAACGTTGGGAAGGTCAAATCAAATCAGCATAGCTGCTCACAGTATCAACACTAAACAAAGTAGCACTTCTTTACTTTTGAATGAGTAATACTGCATATACAAGTACTTGCCTCAGATCAAACAACATATAGACATATTTGCTTGTTAAATCTATAACTATATCAAATACATCACTCATCACAGTTAGCTAGTTAGATTGTTGCTGACAGAAGATGAACATGGAGGTGTCCATGTTTACTTCCCACTTTGTATCTCAAATGCACACAGGCTGAAATTGACGTATTTCAGAGTTCCTACTTCTCACAGCACAATTACCAGCCCACACAACACTTACTGGTGTGCCAGCAGTGATTGAATCATTAATCTGTAAAACAGTCCTGATTTCTCACAACTTTATTCCCATGACATATTGTTCATTTGAATAGCTGTGCTTTCCTTTTGGTAATAAACAATTGCAGGGTGTCTTAAAAACTTCAAGTTCTCGTAATATCCTTTGAGTCATGGTGTTTCTGATTCCTAAAACAAACATACACACACATTTGTTTTACTATACTTGTGAGGATGTTACACTGATACAATTAATTAGCTGCATTAATAATTATATGTCTTAGGGATGTAATGAAATACTAATACATTATTTTGATTTGAAGAAATAATGTGTCTAAATGAACAAAAATATGAATTGGACATGCACTATTCTTTTTTTTTAAAGCCAGAAAAGGCATCTGTTTAGACTAAATCCCAAGGAAAGGAACAAAAAAAGTTGCACAAGTGGAATGAATGATGCAGACTCAAGCCTGAAGCTTGCAGCTTCATTAGCGTGAACATGCAGTGGTGCTTACTAATTGTCTGGTCAGGGTTGTGGTGTTTTAAATTAGGCTTTGAGTTTATATTCCTATTTATATTAGATGTTTATTTGCTGTGTGATGGACTGGCTCCCATGCCAGGTGAATTCTCCCACCATGTGCCCAGTGTTACTGGGATAGGTTCTGGCTTCTGTCCATGATGAAACACTTAATGATGATGATGATGATGATGATGTGTTTATATTTTGGGATATAAAACCCACTAAATTCCTTCAAAAAATCACAGGCAGGTACAAACCAAAATCCTAACTGCACAAGAAAGATTAAATAACCTGCGCATATCTCTAGTTGAGACCTAGTAATAGAATGAACCGATGTAGAAATGTCAGAGGCAGAACTCTGACACTCAGACATGCTGACACTGCTCATTACAACTTAGGGAAATAGATTACTAAATATGAATACATTTGGACTGAATAGATAATGTGTTCTAAACAGATATAAATAGGTCAACTGTTTTTTTTTTTTTCAAGAAAGCTTGCACGAGCGGTAGGTTTTTACTTACATGTGATGTGGGCTCAAGCCAAATTCATTAACTTGATCAGAGTTGGTGACACACTGTTCTGTGCAAACTGGCTGAAATTCACGAAAGAAATTTGTTATTTATAGAGCTGATGCTCCTTATAGCTCATGCAGAATGCATGCACAGGGCAGCATATCACTGCTGGCTCTACAAAAAATTCCAATTTTATATGTTATATATAAATAATAAAAAATGTATCTTTATTTTGTATGTTTCTTGTCATTCTTAAAAGAACACCTTCCACCATTATAAAAAGAATTTCATATGGGCGTTGTAATGAAAAGCAGCAGCCACAACACACAAGCATGCACAGATGCGCGCACACACACACACACACACACACACACACACACACACACAGAGCTTTATTCGAGAAACTTTCAGTATGGTGTTTCTCTATCCCTGGCCAATCTTTTCCCACTCCTTATTTAGAACGATGTCATGATTCCTTATTTGTAAGAATTTCCTTAAACTGATTAAGATTTGAGTAATGGGTAGTGCTGAATCTTCCCAGTTAGAGCCAAAATAAAATTCCAATGAATTTGTCATAATATTTGGTTCAATCATTTGGTTATTTGTTGTATCTCTGTTTCCTACTGGTGATATGGTGACTTCTTCCTTCTGATCATTCTCATGCTTCCTTCTCCTCTTTTCCCTTTCTTCTTCCTGTTTATTTGTCCTCTTCCCGGGTTCTCAGGATCTCTTTCTCTCTGTGGCAAGGTGCTTTGGTGTTGAGAGGTGTCAAATAATGGATTTGGGTTAGGCTGCTTATGAATGCAGTGTATGCAGTTTTCTCCTTCTCTGTCCATAGAGAGCCCAGAGAACATGGGCTCAATATAAAATGAATCATCACCTCGAACCCAAAACCATTATGCAGATCCCAAGTCCTAAACCTAATGCACTTATCTAATACAATTACTAAGATCTAAACTGTAGTATGAGTTAACAGTGTGACAATTAAGGATGTTATGGTTTGAAATTTTCACTGTATGATGAACTAGTTTAGAAATATCATGGTTATCACACTGTGTTTTTTTAAATCAACAATTTACAACAAGCCAGTGGTGAAAATTAAAGGAGATTTTTATTACAAAATCTTTATAAAAAAAGTCCCTTTGGACATCCTTGCATATAAAACAAAAAACAAAAGGGAACAAAAAGATCAAATGTCCTGATTGTTGTTCTTTCTGTCGAATAAGATTTCTGGAGATATGCCTGTTAAATAATGCTGGCAGAGGATGCCTGTTGTAATGCAAATGGGATCAGCAATCTTGGTATAAACCAGAGATAGGAATGTCTTCATGATGTACAAATGGTTGCAATACTACATACAACTCTTTATTTGCCTTATAATAGGCATTAATAGCATGAAATTGAGCCAACAGAACAGAAGTTAGTGAGTGAATAAGTGATTTTTCCCCTACCAATGTTAGCATGAACAGAAATCAAGCAAGGCGAGAGATGATGACCAGGGCACACCGACCACAAACGAATTTTGAATTTTGCCTCATATAATGATACAAATGATAATGATTGAATGAAATGATTATAATGATAATCAAAGTGAGAACTCATTTCACATTGTAAACATATAAAATTATATTATAATAATTTTTGGCATTGGTGTTTTTCCACTAGTAGATTAGATTATAAATGTAGAGGTCGGTGGTGTGTCTTTTAGTAGAAGCGTTGAATTAGATCCGGAACCTATCCTGGGAACACTGGGTGCTACCAGATACATGCAAAAGAGAAAAACAGATTTCAGTTCAGTTAGTTTTCAGAAATATATAAAAGAAAATGGCAAAAGCTGATCATGTGAAGGGTTTCTGCAGGCTGCCACACATATTTTGGAAACAATAAAATGTTTAATATACATTAACAAAATGGTGAAAATGAATGCCTTAAAAATAGACAACATTGTTTTATTAGAAAAGTTTATTCTGTTGTTTGACTTTGATGTTTCATTTGCCTCTGACTTTCAACTTGCTTATGTCACTGGAGCGTATAATTTATGTTAAATTGATTTGCCTAATGTGCTTAAAATAAGAATCTTTTTTTCCTTGGGAGCAGTCTGAATTGTGATATTTTAAACCTGGTTAATCGCCTCTTTCTCTGAGTGAGGATTATGGACAAGCCCACATGAAGAGAACACTCTTTCTCTCTTGCAGCTAATTGGGTGTGGAACTCCATCGAAGTAAGGAATGAAGTCTAGTATGAAATTTTACATTTATTTTGGCACTGGTCAGAGGCTTTGAATGCATTGTATTGTGAAGATCTTACTGGTAAATGGATAAAAGGCTATTGTTTCCTGGAATTTACTTAAGAGCTATAAGCTCATCTCTGTTCTTCTCATTTGATATTATGCAGTCCTTCATGAACAGTGTGTATTTTTGACCTTAACACTCTCAAGTACACCTGTTCATTCTTCCCAAGCTTCCCATTCTACCCAAGTGTCAAATGAAGTGAAGCACTGAAGGCAGAGAACAAGGGCCAAGAGAAACAGGTAGTAGGTGGCAGTGGTCAAGTCAGGGTATTGATATAGGGAAAAAGACTAATGGTCCTGATTGGTGCATTAGCTCTGCTTGGCAAGACAGGGATGTGAATATTTGCTTTCTATTTACTGCTCTAATTGTCCTTTTTCTGCCTTTTTTACACATCCCTCTTTTACTTCTCACCTGTCTCGAATTTCTGATCTTAGCTTCTTTGCCTTTTTCTGCTCTTTCTGGATTGCCTAGGGATTGACGAATGGGGAACTAGGGGGTTCAAACACTCACAGACATGCAGAGCCAATGCACCCAGTGTCAGAGGCCAGTCAATAACAGGCATAAAGGACTCACTGCGTGTTTTCACTTTCCCTCTTGCCCTCTTTTTCTTCTTTCTCCTTCACTGACTGGGTAGAAACTGCTAGATGGTGTAATGTAAAAGAAAAAGAGCTGACTTTGGGGCTCTATCCATCTGATCTTTCTTTGTTTTTCCGACAGACTGTCAGCACTAGTGCACATGCCTGTGTTCTCCACCTGGGCTTGAAATCGATTACTGGTTTGGCCTAGCTAGCATCAGAGTGTTTCATTTTTTGTTATTTAAGGAATCCAAAACATATTTTTTAAAAATGTGTTTATTTATTTACTTTCTGTGCTGGCAGTTAGGATGTTCTACATAATTGAGTGTTGTGCAGTTACTAATGATGATGTGAGTAAAAGAATGGAAGGTTAATATGTTTTTGATTGGTTTTGGGAAAGAGGGATAATTCTGCGTTTTTTTTCCCCGTGTAAGCCCAGATTGCTTGCAGATGTCGTTTGAGTTGTGTTCCACAAATTCTAGGCTCTGAAAAATTCATTCCTTTAACAAAGCTTGCTGCGTTTGTGTTTCTAACCCCACACACCACCCCCCGCAGATGTTTTATAGAACATTGTTACACCATTTCACTTGAGAAATAATCCTTTAGATCTTCAATAGCTGTGTTGTAAGAACCAACCCACTACCTCTCCACTACCCTCATAACTTGTATTATTAAACATGCTTTTTACGCAGTTGAACTTGTGTGAATATCATTCAGTTGCTGACAAAATATCTCTAGCAATTAGAGCTAAACTAAAGAGAGAATAGTCTGTAATGTGGGAAAGAGAATTTAAGTACATTACTTTCATCTCTTTAAATAAAAAAACTTAGTTGTATTAAAATGGAATTCTAGTCTAACTGAGGACTCATACAGAGCACTAGTGACATTTAAGATTCATTCCTGGGAAGGTTTTTGGAGGTATTCTTCACCAATTGGTAAACCTGTAACGCAGTTCGGGGGGTTCTTCATTTGGTTTCACTTCTAAAGTTAGAACTTGTCTTGGCTGAACCCAAACAAACCCAAAACAGAGCTTTAACTAACAGAGAGCATACTGTGAAAATAGAAAATGGCCCCAGCACTGTGATATTCCCAGAAGGAGCTTCAAACAAGCCTTCATTTTAGACAGGTGTAAGTTTCTCACCTTCTGAAGTATCCCCGTAAGGTTTTGCCTTCGTGTGTTTTTCAGTGTTGAAGGAGCAGTTTGGTATATGCAGCCCATCTGCAAACATGCCCTCTCCCTCAAGCATGCAGCTAGTCCTGAAACCTCAAACCTCGGTTCTTGGGTTAAAAATCCTGACTGTCTCATGAAGGTTCTTTTGCTTGCTGCTGACCCTACCAGTTAGCTTTGATGGTAATGTTTCCATAGCAAGAGCAGTATCAAAAGCTTAACTTTTTGACACAACTCACTGACCTCTGTCATTTTCTTGGGTGGAACTTACAGGTGTCTCAGTTTAGATGCGGCACTAAGGAATGTGCAGTCACCATGGAAACACAGTCCCAGGCCAGTTCAACAGCAGAGAAGAAAAAGAGGGTGGAGACCATCGTGGCAACCAAGAGATACTCCTTGACCCGAACTGAGATCAGCGAGAAGGCTGTGGCTTCCAGCACCACATCCAACGGTACTGAGAGCCTGATCATAGTCTCACACAATCATCTGACATGTCTAATCTGATCCTCAAATCAAATACAGCCTCACTGACCCCAGAGTTTCTTACTTCCCCACTTCACCACCTTTAACCTCACTTAAAACCTTCCACTATACTGACACTCATTCACATGCCAACTTCAGTTCATCTTCCAGGTAAACTACAATGGTTCTGGCTTAGGATGATGATGCCATAAACTCTCACTGATGTGACATCTTAACCATTAAAGGCATAGGTGTTTTGCCAGTTGTTTAATAATTAATGAAATACGGCTAGTTCAAGAACTACAAGAGTCCCCCCCAAAAAAACCACTTCTCCTCTCAGCCAAGCCATGTGAACTCTCCTGTTTTTTTTTTAATACAAATACTGTTACTCATTACGTTATAAATGTCCCTCAGGTATATTATTATATAATGTAACATTATTTATTTGAAAGACCAATTCACACCAGACGCTTCACCTCAATTGTCATGTGTCATTTCACATATACATATATGTATATAAAATATATATATATATATGACATGAGTAATTTTTCCAACAATTGTTTCAATTGACATTATCACAATTCCAGTGGATCAGACGTTTACATACATTAAGTTAACTGTGCCTTTAAACAGCTTGGAAAATTCCAGAAAATGATGTCAAGCCTTTAGGCAATTACCCAGTTAGCTTCTGATAGGCTTCTGATAGCTTCAATTGGATGTGCACCTGTGGATGTATTTTAAGGCCTACCTTCAAACCCAGTGCCTCTTTGCTTAACAACATGGAAAATCAAAGTAAATCAGCCAAGACCTCAGAAGAAAATTTGTGGGCCTCCACAAGTCTGGTTTATCCTTTATCCTGGAGCGATTTCCAAATGCCTGAAGGTACCGTGATAGTATGCAAGTATAAACACCAAGGAACTATATAGCCATGATACTGCTCAGGAAGGAGACACATTCCTAGTCCTAGAGATGAACATAGTTTGGTGAAAAAAGTGCAAATCAATCCCAGAACACCAGCAAAGGACCTTGTGAAGATGCTGCAGGAAACAGCTAGACAAGTATCTATATCCACAGTAAAACGAGTCCTATATCGACATAACCTGAAAGGCTGCTTAGCAAGGAAGAAGCCACTGCTCCAAAACCACCATAAAAAAGCCAGACTACAGTTTGCATGTGCACATGGGGATGAAGATTTAACATTTTGGAGAAATGTCCTCTGGTTTGATGAAACAAAAACTGAACTGTGTGGCTATAATGACCATCATTATGTTTGGAGGAAAAAGGGTGGGCTTGCAAGCCGAAGAACACCATCCCAGCCGTGAAGCATGGGGGTGGCAGCATCATGTTTTGGGGTGCTTTGCTGCAGGAGGGACTGGTGTACTTCAAAAAATAGATGGCATCATGAGGAAGGAAAATTATGTGGATATATTGAAGCAACATCTCAAGACATCAGCCAGGAAGTTAAAGCTCGGTCACAAATGGATCTTCCAAATGGACAGTGACCCTAAGCATACCTCCAAAGTTGTGAGCATAACATGACTTTGTTATGCTTAAGGATAACAAAGTCAAGGTATTAGAGGGGCCATCACAAAGCCCTGACCTCAATCCGATAGAAAATTTGTGGGCAGAACTGAAAAAGCATTGAGCAGTGGAGCCTACAAACATGTCTCAGTTACACCAGTTCTGTCTGGAGGAATGGGCCAAATTTCCAGCAACTTATTGTGAGAAGCTTGTGGAAGGCTACCCAAAACGTTTGACCCAAGTTAAACAATTTAAAGGCAATGCTAATGCCAAATACTAACCAAGTGTATGTAAACTTCTAACCCAATGGGAATTTGATGCAAAAAAAAAAGCTGAAATAAATCATTCTCTCTAATATTATTCTGATATTTCAGAAAATTTTAGAACATTTCTGACATTCTTAAAATACAGTAGTGATCCTAAGACAGGGAATCATTTCTATATTTACATTTTTTTGTATATAAACTTTGCCTCACACGTCCAGGGTTGGGGGTTTGATTCCCGTCTCTGCCCTGTGTGCGCAGAGATTGCCCGTTCCCGTGCCCATGCTTCCTCCCCCACCCCAAAGACATGTGATTTAGAAATTGGCATCACTAAATTGTCCGTAGTGAGGGAATGGGTGTGTGTTTGTGTGTTTGTGCCCTGCGATGGATTGGCACCCTGTCCGGGTGTCCTCTGCCTTGTGCCCCAAGTCCCCTTGGATAGGCTTCAGGCTCCCTGTGACCCTGTGTAGGATAAGTGGTACAGAAAATGGCTGGATGGATATACACCGATCAGCCATAGCATTAAAACCACCAGCCTAATATTGTGTAAGTGACCCTTGTGCCACCAAAACAGCTCTGTCCCCTCGAGGCATAGACTCCACAGGACCTCTGAAGGTGTGCTGTGGTATCTGGCATTAAGATGTTAGCAGCATATCGTTTAAGTCCTGTAAGTTAAGAGGTGTGGCCTCTGTGAATCGGACTTCTTTGTCCAGCACGTCCCACAGATGCGTGATTGGATTGAGATCTGGGGAATTTGGAGGGCAAGTCAACATCTTGAACTCTTTTCATGTTCCTCAAACCATTCCTGAACAATTTTACAGTTTGTCAGGGCACATTATCTTGTTGAAAGTGGCCACTGCCATTAGGGAATGCCATGAAGAGGTGCACTTGTTACAACAATGTTTAGGTAGGTGGTACGTGTCAAAGTAACAACCACATGAATTCCAGGACCCAAGGTTTCCCAGCCGAACATTGTCCAGAGCATAACATTGCCTCCGCTGGCTTGCCTTGGGTCAGCATTGGCACTCTGACTGGTCTGTGGCTATGCAGACCCATACGCAGCAAGCTGTAATGCACAGTGTGTTCTGACACTGTTCTGTCATAGCCAGCATTAACTTTTTTAGTAGTTTGCGCTACAGTAGCTCTACTGTGGGATCGGACCAGACCGGCTAGCCTTTGCTCCCCATGCACATGAATGAGCTTTGGGCGCCCATGACCCTGTCACCGGTTCACCGGTTATCCTTCCTTGGACCACTTTTGGTAGGCACTAACCACTGCATACCGGGGATACCCCACTAGTCCTGCTGTTTTGGAGATGCTCTGACCCAGTCATCTAGCCATCACAATTTGTCCCTTGACAAAGTTGCTCAGATCCTTACGCTTGCCCATTTTTTCCTGCTTTCAACAAATCGACTTCAAGAACTGGCTGTTCACTTATTGCCTAATATATACCACCCCTTGACAGATGCCACTGTAACAAGACATTCAATGTTATTCACTTCACCTGTCAGTGGTTTTAATGTTATAGCTAATCGGTGTATATCTGGAATGGAATGTTCAATAATCATATATGGGTGTGATGATCAGGTGCCATGCTATATACACTGCTCAAAAAAATTGCTCAAAAAAAAGTGCTATACACTTTTTAATTAGAGTATAGCATCAAGTCAATTAAACTCCTGGGATATTGATCTGGTCAGTTAAGTAGCAGAGGGGGTAGTTTGGTGTTAATGAAATTAACATCAGGTGCACTAAACCACTCCAGGAAAGGTTTTACAGGTAGAGGCCACTGACATTTTTTCCCCTACTCATCTTTTCTGACCTTTTTTTCACTAGTTTTGCATTTGGCTAGGGTCAGTGTCACTACTAGTAGCATGAGGCGATACCTGGACCCTACAGAGGTTGCACAGACAGTCCAACTCCTCCAGGATGGCACATCAATACGTGCCATTGCCTGAAAGTTTGCTGTGTCTCCCAGCACAGTCTCAAGAGCATGGAGGAGATTCCAGGAGACAAGCAGTTACTCTAGGACATTTACATTTACATTTACGGCATTTGGCAGACGCCCTTATCGAGAGAGACTTACAATTATCTCATTTATACTGAGCAGTTGAGGGTTAAGGGCCTTGCTCAAGGGCCCAGCAGTGGCAGCTTGGCAGTGCTGGGATTTGAACTCTAAATCTTCCTATCAGGAGTCCAAATTCTTAACCACTGAGCTCCCACTTCCCTTCTAGGAGAGCTGGACAGGGCCGTAGAAGGTACTTAACCCATGAGCAGGACCGGTATCTGCTCCTTTGTGCAAGGAGGAACCGGATGAGCACTGCCAGAGCCCTACAAAATGACCTCCAGCAGGCCACTGGTGTGAATGTCTCTGACCAAACAATCAGA
>JAKKZJ010000022.1:9713902-9725261 GCA_033441845.1 Pangasius mekongensis
ATGCTACCAGTAGTGACACTGACCCTAGCCAAATGCAAAACTAGTGAAAAACAGTCAGAAAAGTTGAGTAGGGAAAACATGTCAGAGGCCTCCAACTGTAAAACCATTCCTATTTTGGGGGTCGTCTCATTGTTGCCCATCTAGTGCACCTATTGTTAATTTCATTAACACCAAAGCAGCTGAAACTGACAGAGAGAATTCCTTTGGTGCTCACTTATCATCCCACTAATAAAACAGTGACAGAAGTTGAACTCCAATAAACCTGGATGATCCTGAGACAGCTTCCTTTTTAAGGAACTTCCACTTATCTCCTACAAACCGGACAAAAACTTCAAAGACCTGCTTGACAGGTGTGAATTAAATGATCAGGCTACTATAATCTGTGACTTTCTTACATGCAAATTTATTAACACAACCACTAAAATCACAGCCTCTAAAGGATAATCTTTTTTCCATTACTCCTCATGCATCAGCACAGGAGTTATTTATTGTCTTTCCTGTAAGAGATGTAATCAGCTATACATCTCTGTGTGCATTGCTAGTTATAGTTATGGGAGCAATGATCTGAGGAAGTGTAAGGAGTGGGCACAGGTTCAACAAAACTGGACTTTTTGGGTGAGCCTGTGCCTACTGTAGCCTCAAATTCCTGTTCTCAGCTGACAGGAGTGGAACCCATCTGATTTAACATTCAACATGTGTGTTCTGGGATACTTTTCTGCTCACCACAGTTGTAATAATATAAAAACAAACTTTTCATTTTCACTTTAAAAAAATTATTTATTTAAAAAAATTAAAAATAAGACAAAGACTAAAACAATAAACAATATCTGTAAGGACAGAAGAAATTAAGAATAAATAAATAGTTAATCTATTTAGATATAAATAGATTAAGGTTTAAACATTTAAAAAAAAATCTAATTAAAATACAACAATGAGTCACAGTGAAGATAAAGGGCAAAATATATTGTTACAACAATCAGAAATGGCAATTCAGAATTATTAAAACAATGTAAAGGATTAAAAAAACAATTTAATAAATGCTCAGTTTGAGCAGGTAGGGTTTAACCTGGATTTAAAAATATTTAATATCCTCTGCAGTGCTATTCCAGAGTTTAGGGGCAACATAGTAATTAAATTAATCCTAGATATTGATTGTAAATTTGATGACGAGATAGGTTGTAACTTTCCAGAAGACCAATAAGATATGCTGGAGCTAAACCATTATATGGTATTAGCAGAACTTTGTATTGGATTCAAAACCCAATAGGCAGGCAGTGTTAATTGAATAAAATTGAGGTAATATATAATATAATAAAAGCATGTACCAGTTTTTCAGCACCATACAGTTGGAGCATATATCTTATTTTTGTGATGTTTCTCAAGCGATAATATGGAGTCTTACAAATGTTTATATGATAATGCCAATGTCAAGTGTAACCCAAAGGTCCTTGAGTTATACTTGACATTGGTCTACCATTTCATCTTTTAGAACAACAGAACAATCATCAAGCTCTAAGGTAAACTTAGTGACTTTATCATGGGGAGACTTGTACCAATAAAAATACTTTTTATCAGAATTTTGTACGAGAAAGTTTCTAGTCATTCATGCTTTAATGTCTTTAACAAAGTCTTCCATAATTGTGTACATAAATCTGTACTGCTGAATCTAGCTAACCCGAAGTGTAACTGTATGATAACCAAGAAGTGGTTTAGAAGAGACCTAGTGGTTTAGATCATTAAAACTTATTGGAGTAAATTTAAAAAAAGATATTTTTGCATTATGATGTTGCCTGACTGATTACTATCTGGTACTGAGGTACAGCACATTGGACTACCGATAGCCTGCTTCTTTATTTTAGCTCTTATAGCTTCCATTTTCTGGAATAATGCATTTTTCCAGATAATGCATGAAAAATGCGTTTTGCGTTTTTCTAAAAACAAAAATGCAAAATGACTAATACTAAGATGTGATGGGATTTGTGATTCATAGTTTCCCACGTTATTTATTAGTTTGGATACCATATTAAATAAGAACTTACTGTTGTTGCTTTCAATCAGAGTAATACAAAGCTCTGTCTGAAAAAAGAACTTGTTTTTATTTAGAGAGGGATTCTTTCCAGGCTAATGAAAAATGCTTATGCCATTTTTGCTTGTACTGTCTAGATCAGGGGAGTCCAATCTTATCCACAAAGGGCCGGTATGGGGGCAGGTTTTCATTCCAATAAAGCAGGAGCCACACCTGATTCCACCTGTTTAATCAGTTGATCTTTCAATATACTCAGGTGTGTCTTCTACTTGGTTGGAATAAAAACCTACACCCACACCGGCCCTTTCCAGATAAGATTCCATGGTCTAGATCATTGTTTGAGGTTATGTATATGTTCAGTGTACCATGGAATGGATTTTCTAGCAATAGTTTTCTTTAAACAAAGCAAAGTTAAACAAAGTAGATTCTGTTAGTACAGGGGCTAGTGCTGCGATCTGCTCTCATCTAGATTTCAAAGCAGATATGACATTGGTCCTATAGGTCTTTGTTTACAGCTGTTATATGTACACTGGGCATCATTTATCAATCTTTTAGTAAAGTTGTTTGCGTAAGCCAAACTGAAATAAAAAATTCTGGATTTACAAAATTGTTCTTAATGAACACCAACAAATTACCAGGCATGTGTATGGCATAGAAGGTTGTTCACAAATATTCCCACAGTTTTATTTTGTCATACACTTATCTAACATAAATAATTTTTTTTGGCATTTCCTGTAGCTTAACTTGTGGCATTACATTTCCAAAGTCATGGGTTTGATCCCTACATGCTGTGAACATGCAAAAACATTTGACAGTTTTGGGATTTCATTATTGGTAAGTTGTTAAAAAAAAAAAAACTCTTGGCAGGTGGGGGCCTAACTGAAAAAAAAAATGGGCAAGCTACAAGGGAGAAAAGTGAGCATTACTCGCTTAAGAGATACCTCCAGCAGTTTCACTGACATGCTGTCTGAAATTTGACACAAAGTATTGACTTACACCATATAAATACATGAATGTCACTGACTTACTGAATAAACTTGACATATTCGTAGCCTTGTCAAATTTCACCTCTATGGTCAGGGTTGGCCAGAATGGTGAGGAGACAGTGCATAGCCCCATATTGGCGATAAAATTTAGTTAATAAAGCTAGATAATATTAAACAAAACAATAAAGACAACTAACATTTACTGCACATAAAACCTGTAGAGGTAGGGATTCAGCCAGACCTTGACTATATTGATCTGACCTATAACCCCAACTTTGTTGCTTTCTTCATTTTATTGATAGATAAAACTTCCAGATTTTCTGTTATACCTTTCAGCTGCATTTGTGTTTCATACTTAGATCTCTGAAATGAGCTTTAAAACTAGCACTGGGTCATGTTTTGTTAAGCTTTACGTTTGTGTGCATGCATGTGTTAATGACTGTCTGTCTGTTGGTTGAGGAGTGGTCCTGGTTGCACTCCACTCCACATGTAAGCTTCTGGTGATAGCTTCTGGCAGGAAGACAAGAACAAACTTTGGTTTTTGTTTGGATTTTTCTACTCATTATTATTACTATTCTGAATCTCCAATAAAATGGTATTGGGAGCAAAGACCAAAAGCTATAAAAGCACTGAATTTGGAAGAAAGGGGGGCATCCACTACATAGGCAAATAAAAGGACCCACATAGGCCAGATGGTGTCATTATAGTACACCATTTTACATTGTAGCCCATAACTTCTGGACACTAAACAAAAATTCTTGGTCCTGTAGATTTCTTCGCTCAAATCAAACAAAACTTCTCAAGAACCATTGAGCTCCATCCACTTCATTTTGGAGCTAACTTTCATAATATGTGAAAGCTACATTTGCAACCTAGGATTTTCTCCCCATCTTCACACAATCAGTGTCAGTTGTTGTTAACATAAATAATTATCAGAAACATGTTGATATTTGTGATTTGTTAATATTTGTTCTATATATAGTACTGCATCCACATGACAGTTAATTGGAGATGGAGCTGAGCTTAGTTTAGCTTTCAAGATGGCTAAAAATCATGATCATTTAGATGGTCTCATTTAGATAGATAGGTTATCATTTAGATAGGTGACCTTCCAGTGTTGGCCTCAATTAGTCATAGGGGCAAATGATTGTTTCTAAGCAACCTCTTGTTCAATAAAGTTGAAAGATTTTGCACGCTGCTTCAAAAATATGCCAGCTGTCAGCAAGTCAGCTTACAAAAGACATAGGCTTAGCATTATCAAAAAAAAAAAAATTAATGATATGTAAAGCTATGAATTGTCTGTTGCCCCTAATATCAGAACATTTGGCGAGTGGGGGCATTATACAGTACTTAACTTGTGGACATACAGCTGGGCTCATATGATGCATCTCTACAGACAGTGACAATTTTGCAAATAGATGACTATTTTTTCTTCAATCTTAACTGTTTTTTTTGCAACTGTTAAACAATTTTGAAGTAAAGGCAAACTAGTCCTAGGGCTTTCATTGGAGGTTTTCTTGAAACAATGTGTGGAGCTGAAACAATGCTGAAATAATTATTACAAAACCCTTGAGCTTATAACACATTTTGGCTGCAACATGTCAATCAGTCAGTGGGAGTTGGGCTTTTTTTTTGCCACACATGCAGATGTAACACAGATGCGACAGCAGATGTAAAACAGACGTGATACATATTAGGAGGGGGAGGGGAAAGAAAGAAAGGAAAAACATAAAGTACTGACTGTAACAACAATTGAAATAAGTAAAATGTACAACACAATCTTTTTGGTTTTTTGTGTGTATGCGTGTGTAATTTAGTTGCGTGTGTTTGTGAATATTACTCTGGTGCTGTGTTGTATGGCTTTGGTTGTAGGAAATCTGTTGTTAACTACTGTGAAGTGAATCACTTTACAAACATTATGTAGATGCTGAAATAATGATCACAAACTGCTGAGCTTTTAACACATTTTGGTTTCAACACGTGCTGAAACTCCATCATGGATTTTCTGATTTTGATCAAATTTGTAACATTTGTTCATATGGTTGCCCTGAGGATGCATGCTAAATTTGGTTGGAGTCAGCCTCTGGTGGCACTACGATGCTGAATTTTGTGCCAATTATTTAAAATTGTAAATTTTCTTCTTTTTAACAAGAGAAATTCAAATGACACAATTTTGCAAGAAGAATATGTTTTTCTTCCACAGAGGCAAGACTTTCTATAGTAACAGCCTCTGGGGGTGCTAAAATGCTCAATATTTTGCCACTTTGGCATTTCTTTGGCAAAACTTGGTATTTCTGTTACATATAAAATAGACAAACTTTAATGGCATCAAACACTACAACTCTTTTGGGTTCAGTGATTCACCAATACATATTTGTTTCAAATTTGGACATGCAAACAGGCTGTTTCATTTAAAATTTACGTTCACCACATTTACATGAAATCAGAAGATTTTTACCTGACCCCAATGATCACTACATGCAGCTACATTTTAGTTATTCATTTATATTTTAAATTGAGGCATTCCTAAAGCATTGTAGGATATCCCATTCATTCTACCTCTCTCTTGCTCCCTTTGTTCATTCACAGATGACTTACATTCTTTGATTAATTAGAGGTGAGGGTGCAGAGCATTAGAAGTAATGCACTTTTAATATGTTATCGTTTCTATAGTAACAGCTCTTTCACACTTGTATCATGGACACCCCACATAATAAACAAATTATAAGTGTTTTTAAAATACAAGAAAAATGTACAATCACTAATATGGTGACACTGATAATCTAATAATCACTAGTATGGTGAACCAGTGACACTTTGTAATAGTTTTTCTCCATGTGAGAATCTTCAGGACAGAGGACATTTCATTTTGTAGTTTGTCAGTAACATGACAAACTATGATTTTTTTTCATATAGACTTGACATATGATAAAAAAAGACTGGCGCAGGAATGACTTTGTAGCTTCTATAACATAACAGAGAACAGGAACTAACTATAAACTATAAAAAGTTTGACATGCCGAAAGGATACGGGGTGAAAGGACATTGCTACATGCTCAGACAGCTACATGACACAGTCTCAACTAATGTTTGAGAAATCGAACCATGCCACCATCTTCCTCATGCTTAGATACAAACAAAGCAGGAAAAACAGGAAAACAAAACAGGAATCTCTGGTTCAATGGGGGGTTGCTCGCAGGACAGACCAATCAATGGCCGCATTGCAGGACACTCCAGATGACACAGACTGGGACATGTTCAGGCACAGCTCTGATGACGTCAAAGTGTTTTCGTAAGCAGTTGTGGGATTATCAGGGAGATGATACAGTCCACAAAACCATCATCAGAACATTTACTAACTACAGAAGCCGTAGGTGGATAAAACCATCCGCGACGCTCTGAGATCTCGGATCTGAGACCATCAGGAAAATGGACGAGTACAATGCTGCGTCCTACAACGTGCTCAGAGCAGTGAAGGAGGTGAAGCGGTGCTACAGGAGGAAACTAGAGTCACAGTTCCAACAGGGAGGCTTTAGGAGTCTGTGGCAGGGACTGAGAACAATAACGATGACTATAAAACACCATCCTCCAGAACAGTGAATATAGATGCTTCTCTGGCAGATGTGCTAACCACTATTTACGTTAGGCTGCAGCTAACAGCACTAATGGTGCTAGCAGTGCTAACAGCGTTATCCGCACTAGCAATGCTCACAACACTAACAGTGCTAGTGGCAGTATGAATGCAGAGAGCGTCGGAGCGGGAAACACTTTTATCTTCTTGGAGCACGGTCTTGTTTGCATCTGGTCCTGCTACCTTCCTGGTGTTCACTCTCCTGAAAGCCTCCCTCACACCTGGAAGGTAGCAGGACCAGATGGCATCTCAGTTTGGGTCCTTAGAGCCTGCGCTGACCAGCTAGCACCAGTGTTCACGAAGATACTCAACCTCTTCTGGTACAGTTGGTAATCCCCACATGCTTCAAACAGTCCTGTCCCAAAGAAACCCCAGCCTGCCTGCGTCAACGACTGTCGCCCAGTAGCCCAGACCTCAGTTGTGATGAAGTTCTTTGAGAGCTGTTCTGAGATTTCATCAGCTCTTCATTACCTGACTCACTGGACCCATTACAATTTTCATACTATCCCAATTGCTCTACTGAGGATGCCATCACATGCGTCCTAGACACAGCCCTGAGCCATCTGGACATCAGGAAGAAATTATGTTAAAATGCTGTTTGTTGCCTACAGCACAGCATTTAACACTATAATTCCCTCCAAACTCACCACCAAGTTAGAGGACCTGAGACTTACCCCATCCCTGTTTCAGTGTGTCTCCAACCTTCTGAAAGACAGACTATAAGCAGTATGGGTGGGCAGACATGTCTCACCCTCCCTCACCCTCAGCACTGGAGACCTTCAGGGTTGTGTCCTGAGCCCCCTGCTGTATTCATTGTACACTTATGACTGTGTGGTCACTTCCAACTCTACCACCATTGTCAAGTTTGCTGAAGACACTGTGGTGGTGGGCCTGAAATCTGATAGCATAGAGAAAGCCTGCCTAGGGGAGATTAAAAGCCTGGAGAACTTGTGCCAGGAGAACAACCTCCTCCTGAACATCAGCAATACAAAGGAGTTGATAGTGGACTTCAGCACAAAGCAGGAGAGGAGCTACCACCCCCTTAAGATCAACGGGACCCCAGTGGAGAGAGTGGACAGTTTCCCATACCTTGCTGTTCACATCACGCAGGACCTGTCATGGTCCAGTCACATTAACACTCACCTGAGGTCTGTCTACAGCAAGCAGTGCTGGACCAAGGTCAGGGAGATAGTGAAGGACCTCAGCCACCCGAACAATGGACTCTTCTCTCTGTTGCGGTCAGGGAAGCGCTTCCATAGGCCAACACTGAGAGAATGAGGAGGAGCATCTTCCCACAGGCGATTCGGGCCAGTACAACACATAGGACTAGAGCTTGGACTTTTTGCACAGCACCCACTACCTCAGCCTGATGTTCCACAGCATATATTGCACAAACAACTGCACATATCTGCACCTTATTCAAGATACAGTTGTACTGTTTCTGCCACCAATTTTTGTATCCCTTATATAATATTTTTACATTTTTATATTTTTCCACTCCTGCCTGTATAGAAGTGAATTCTGGTTTATGTAAATCCTACTTTTATGTTACACACAGTTGAAAAATGCACTTCATCCCACATTGTACTGTGTGATTATAAATCTTATTTATTAACCATACCACTTATTAACCATAGCTGATTATATTCCTATTTACAACACACCCTGAGTGTTTTATTCCTTATTTGTAACACTTATTTGACCACAGCCTCTTACCTTAACCAAAATATCCATAGACCATAGACCAACAGCTAAGAGTTTTTACTTCACTCATGATATAACTTACACATTCCCACATTCCTGTTGTGGTTATAATTACCATTCAAACTCCCCCTCCTCCCCAGTACTCTATACTCATAACTTCTTATCTGATGTACCCAAAGCCCCCCTCAGCCTTAGCCCCAGCACCCCAGACAGCACAACAACCCCTGAGGACAAACGAACAAAAGATGATTGTTAGAAGCAGAGAAGCTGATTTGGTATCAGTGGGCTATGTGACAAAAGTAAAAAAAATTATAACTGACAACTCTGTTCCAGTTTATCTGTGACCTCTTCTGACACAGCTGACAATATATCTTTTCTCTCTTTCACTTCTGTTCCTTCTATCTTTTTATTGTATGTGAAAGTAATAGGATAATAATAATAGAATCTATTACTTAAGATTTACTTTTCTATTTTACTTATTATAAAACTCATAGAAAAAACAGATGATTCACTCTACAAGGTGCAGCAAGCTTTTAATGAAAACTGCAGAGTGAAATTTGAGCTTGTTCTGAGGAGTGTGTCTGAGATCACACAGCTGCTCAGGACATGCTGGATGCCTTTAAAGCATTTTCATGCTTCTGGTGGAACAAGATGAAAAGGCTCTGTTATAGAATCAGTAGCACATCTGACTGACCATAGTCAACATAGTTCGTTCTTAAAACAAAGCCTTTGCTTTACTTTCCCTTTTTAATAGTCATTCTCCATGTCAGTTTTTAGTTTTCCATTTTTAATGTGCTTTATGACCATGGCTTTACATGGAGTATACCCAGTATGCAGTATGAAGCGATAACTACACAACCAACAATACACCCAAAACTAAAATTGTGCTGATAGTTATATATGCTGTGTGTCCTCTCTCTCACCTTCTCTGTCTGCTTTGTTCCCTGACAGCTCACAGAGACCAACTGTGCCACCACAATGGCCTGATTGGTGCTCTGCCACCCGAGCATTCACCACGCAAGAGGACCACAAAGTCCCCTGATTCTTTTGTCGCTTCTTGAAAGAGAGATAGAGAGAGAGGCTGCCAGATGGGTAGGAGGGAAGGAGACTTTAACTTTATAAAGTGAAATGATTTGAAGAAATGATTTGTTGTCAAATATAGTTTGGATTTTTTGTGCCTAAAAGTTAGTGAAAAGTTAGTGAAACAGAGTAACAACTGAGGTGAGTAGGTCGAGGAACCAGAGAGGAGCGTAGAAAAGTGGGGTTATGTGAGACAAGGAAGGGAGCTTGGAATAATTGTAAAGGAATGCATGCAGAGGCTTTGCAAGGTGCTGGATTTGGCGCCTAAAAATTGGGCCCTTTTTTCATGCCTCTGGGCTGAGTGTAACAAATTGTAAACTTTGGCAGGAAATCATTATGCAGAAAAATATTTCTGTGTCAGTTTTGGACAGCATTACGTGCACCACGTGTGCAGGAGAAAAGGGTATCTATATGATCAAATGTATTTTTAAACAAGTACGAGACTGAAAATATGAGAGTTTGACATGGTGAGGGTCTCCTCCTCCTCCTAGCCAGGCATTTAAATGATCAAATAGAGCAAATAGAGGGTAATGTCACCAGACAGGAATAAAGTTCATGTAAGCAGTGCAGGCAGAAAGTAATTTCCAGATAGCATGTCGTGGCCCAGCTTTGTGCCTCAGATAAGGGTTCATTTCAGACATCTGCGCTCCTGCCGCCCCTATTCTCACACACCTGTGATAACAGCTTGTGGAGCCTAATTGAAAATGTGGTTCAGAATGGATTTTCACTCTCCCCCTGTTTCTCTTTCTCTCTCTCTCTCTCTCTCTCTGCAGCTCCTTTCACTTCACACACATTTCATGCCCCCTGTCTCTGTGCTTCCCAGTTTGCAGTTGTTACTCTTGTGGGGGGAAATATTGAATTAATCCAGAGGATAGTGTGTGTGTGTGTGTGTGTGTGTGTGTGTGTGTGTGTGTGTGTGTGTGTGTGTGTGTGTGTGTGAGAGAGAGAGAGAGAGAGAGAGAGAGAGAGAGAGAGAGAGAGAGTGTGAGTGAGGACCATTGCTCACAGATGTGTCAGTGAAGTGGCAGGCATGCGATCAGTCTTATTAATGAAATCATTGATCACTTGAAAGGACTCATAATCAACTATTTCTACACTCTGTATTCCCCTCCCCCTAAACCACACGGAACACACACACACACATGCACACACACTGACACCATCACTTTCTCCACTCTGGCTAGTTCTTCCATAAGTTTCTCTCTTTTATTCCCCTTCACTTTTACCTCTCTTTCTTTCTCAAGTACAGTCCCCTCCAAAGGATGGGATGACCTGTGATGTCAGAATGACAAGTCAGATATACACCCAAACACACATGTACACAGCAATTTCCTCTGTTGCTGTCTTTTCATCTCCACTCTCCTTTTCTTCCTAGAATTAGCCTTTTCCCCCTTTTGTCCCCACCTCTCTTCCAAATGCCCCCAGCAACCTCAAACAATGCAGCACAAATTCTTTGGCACTGTCAAGGTCACACTCATGTCCCTCTTATCTCCTCTGGAGCTCATTTCCTTTAGCAGTGGGGAGACGGGTATCAGGCTGGCACAGATCACAGCCTCTTCAGTGCCTCGGGACATGGATTTGATCAGGATCCAGTGGTACTGAGGCGGAGGGGCCCTCAGCGGTCTGCCCCTGTCTAACACATACACTCATATACTCTCTGAATGACTAAATCTAATGGCCTCATACTGAAGTCAGTTTGACTGAACTTTAACAATTATAAGCAAAATTAGAGCTACAAATGAAAATTGTCATTTTTTTTTAAAGTTGTTTTTTTATATTCCAGTACCTGTTTACAAGTGATTTGGTTAGGGAAACTACTAGGATATTTATTAAAAATAAGTTATCAGGATGGAATTTAGCTTCTAAACGTTTGTCAAGAAAATAGAAAATTTTCTCAGATTTTGTCTATATACATATATACATATTTGTCTA
>JAKKZJ010000022.1:9726914-9739705 GCA_033441845.1 Pangasius mekongensis
GTCTAGGACTCCCAGCTAGGACTTTTTAGGCTAAGATAGGAGCTCTCTGAGAGAATTCTAAGAAGCTTTGTGAATACAGGCCCTGGATTAATTGAGGTTAAATGCATTCCTGTATCCCTCTAACTTTGTGAGTTTCACCTGCTTCTACAGGCATGCATACACTTGTGGTTTTCAGACTCAGTCTTAGAGCTTCCATATACTTCTTTTTTCTGTATTTTCCTGCTTGAGCTAATGTGGTGAAATCCTGAAGGCATAAGGTCTGTAGTACTGGAGTTTAGAACCATTGCCATATAGACCAAGTTTCCATCCACTGTTTGCGCTTTTCTCTTATGGACAAAGTGAAAGTGCGTAAAAAATTTTGTGAAATTCTCCTGCCAATAAAAAGGTGTGCGTGATGTCATCCTTAAAAAAAAATTGAAAATTGTGAAATTTTTGGTGTATCACAAAAGAAATCTTGTCGCAAATTGTGTACCTTTTGCGTCCTGCATGTCAAATCTTTGTAAAATGGAGAGAGTATTGAGAAAAGTAAATGAATTTGGCCAGCTTACTTTCATTTTAATTTCACAAATAATTGCAATTGTATGAAATATCAGAAGACAACATCAGAAGGGAGAAGTTGCTCATCTGATAGGGCTCCAAGTAACTTTATGTGCCCTTATGTGACAAAGCCCATGGGTGTGGGAGGTAGTGGTGGAGAGCTGCGCCCATCGCACAAGTACAGAGTAGAGGGGGAAACTTTCAGGGTTAGTAAAACGACTGTCTATCGATGTGCATATGCTGCGTGCAGAGCTATTAAAGAAAAATTAATGTGACATTATAGGCTGCCGAATGTAGTGGAAGTGAAACTGCATACCGTAATTCCTTGGTGCATCTTGTGTCACAGATTTACAGTGTGCTGGATGGCATGCACATCCCTATTCTTCCTTCCTTCTGTCATGTGACACATTTTTTGCACGAATGCCTTTTTTTCGACAAAAACTGTTTTAAACATTTGAAGTATCAACATTGAATATATGTGCTAAAGTTAAACAAAAAAGATTATGATGACACTTGTGAAATTTTATCGATAATTTGCATTTCCATCAGCTATATCAATAAACATTTCAACCTTTTTTCACAAAAAAACCTTGGAAATGTAGCTATTGAGAACAGATGAAATCTCACGTTAGGTGGGAAGTAGTGGATTCAAAAGAGGCTTCAAGTGGATCAGGGACAATAAAGACAAAATGGCTTTTTGATAGCTGCATAGATCAGAAGTGGAAGCTAATTTTAACTTGATGCTGTTGCCTTTTGTAAAATAGATTGTTAATTCAGCTCCCTCTGTAGATGGATACAGCAATGTATGTCATTTGCATCCAACCTTGGCCACTGTGTAGAAGTTGCAATACGTTATTGTGTTCATATTCAAATGTAAGTGGATTTAAGACCAACTAAAGGGGGCAGGAAACAAGAAAAGGCAGGCTTTCACTTGTCAGAGATTTTATCTCACACATGCACACACATGGCTCTGTGCTGCTCAGCTTGCTCTCTTGTGGCTCTCATCTCTCCCCTCTTTATCCTTGCCACCGCTCAGTGACGCTGTGTATGAATATCCCTACAACTCTACTATGCAGCAGGTGAAAAGCAGTACACCAAAGGAGAGGTATCTCAGATTGCTCAGTATTATTAAAACAGTAGGCAAGAAATGCCTGGATGACCTACTGCTTCTGCTGAGATTCTGCAGTATGGAAGCAATGCACACTGTGCTCTCCCATAAGGCAACGGGACTGGCACAGAAGAGCTGTTAGAATAAAAAATGGCAGAAGGCAGCATGTAAGTGCTATAGGTTTTTAATGTTGTTCCTTGTTCCTTGTGGTTAAACCGTACTTGTTTAAAAACACCTGAGTATATTGTAAACTTCTTGAAAGTTTAAACAAGAAAAAAACAGTTACTCTAATCTGGTGGGCTCTTTAAATTTTTGCGGTTACTATGGTGTCATAGGTCACATGACAACCCCAACATGGCGGATGTAGTATGTTCAGATATTCATACTTCACACATATATACTGATCAGTACGTACTATATCAATGGCCAAGCAGTAGGTACTGAATCGAATGCAGTACATACTGTCACAGTGTGCAATTTCGGATGCAGCCTGAAACACAGAACACTCGTTAGAACATTTCGCACAGGTGTGGGATCCTTACCACTCACTCTCCCTCCACCCTCCATTCACAAACCGGTGCTCGACCATGCCCCGTTTCCAAAGTTACATATTGCCAGAAGTTTAGTTCATTCAGTAAAATCTAGTTTTTTGCAATTTGGTTTAAAAATAAAAGAAACATTTTAGTTACAGTTCATACAGCCACATTTCTCTACCACTGATAAAGTGCTTAGTGGCAAGCAAATTAATAAATCTGGCCTGACTAAGAGTGAGTATTTTGTTTTGGGGTGGTCAGAAAGGATGGATAGAACAGGAGAGAGTGTGCATAACAGGGTGGGAGAAGGTAGGAGAGTGATAGAAGAATAATCCCTTTTTAGCTAAATGGCTGATCCTTCTTACTCTTCCGATATCAAATATCAGAATTGAAATTAGCCTGCTATCTCTTGACAGCAGTTAACATGTTTTTAAATAGGGAGGAGAGGAGGTGTAAGGGGGCTTACTAGTGTTTGCTAATTGTCAAACAGCAAAAACAATTGTTGAGGACAGTTCAAGCACTGCTGTCATGGATAGCATTAGGTTTAGAGCAAATAATTTTTAAACCAAATTTCAGTAATATAATTCATTAGCATTACTGAAAAGAACTGATCTGTTTTTGGCACCAGAAAAATATACTGGATTGGTGTCAACTCCAAAATGTAATCTGAAAGTACATATACCTAGCTATATTGTTGGATCACAGTTCACAGAGATGGAAAATGTGCCCGTATCTGCTGTACCTTGCTTTAGGGGCCATAACTATATTCACATTTCTATATCACAAAAAAGCTTTCCTCTATTAAGGTGCCTTATCTGGGTCAGTTCAATGGCTGCTAACACCAATCACAACCCATTTTGCCCTCTGATCAAGGCCCCTGGCCAACTCCTCTAACAGGTTCTGATGGCAGTGGAGGTGTGATTCAAGTGACGGCAGAGAAAAGCCAAACTCTGAATAGGCCAAATGCACCATTGTCCACCATCGGAGAGGCACTTTCACATACAGGCTACACTCTTACACAATTATTCGCTCTTGATGGAACATGCATGAGTTGTTTCGGTTGTTCTCAGAGAACGCTGTTCCTCAGTCAGAGGAATAGGAGGTGGGGGTCGGAGGGAGGAAGGATGGCAGAGTCTTGCAGAGCTCTTAAGCCTTTTTACTGATGCTGATTTGAGGTGAATGAGGAGAAAGAAGAGTTGCCTCGGCTTTCATATCCCCCTAACCCCCACTCCCTGTCGCCACTAAAGATTCTGGGTAAGGAATCAGGGAAGGTCCCTGAGGAGGCCTAGCATGAGAATGATTTACCAGTGGTTCTGTGTTCCAGAACAGGTGGTAAAGATGTGTTTTCACCAAATTTAGATGCGTAGGAGTGGATACATACCCATACGTGCATAACATGAGGAAAACATGTTTATAGAATACCTTTGGCCTCATGATAATTACCTAGCACATAACATACAGTGTTTTAATAATGCCATACAATTATCTGTCCTGTTAAAGATAAAAAAAAAACCACTAGTTGGCATTGGGCAGGTTTTCTTACCCATTCTGTGTAGGTAAGAGGAATTAGAAGCAGTTGGACATAATTGAAAAGTGAGTCCTAACCCTATGCCTTACTCCCTTCAAGGGCTAAACCCTTCACTGTAAGAACCCTGGAGGGGTCAAAAGCAACAGCCATTTGGAACACACTTCAATAAACACAACAAGAAATTCACTAAACAGTGAAAACATCTGTCACCAATTTTAAATTTAGGTTTACTGTTTGCTCAACCTGATACTAATGCCCAATATACAGGGTAGTGGTAAAAAAACAAAAAACACCAGAGCTTATTTCTCAGTGCACTACCTTTTAGCTGCTTTCACTTAGGTTATAATTTACTGTTATTAAATATCAAAGATTAAGTATTTAATACTTGCATTTTTTAAATTCAAATTTAAAATCTTACGGAAACTTGCTGGTTGCTTCAGTGTTTTTTTATTTAGTTTAAAAACACCAGAAAAATATTAGGAGTAATTTGATCATCAGTTGTTTAAGAGAGAGTGTTGAAGTAAATTAAAAGTAAATTAAAGTATATTACCTCTTGAAGTAAATTAAATGAAATAAATAAATTTTTTGAGTTATTTTAGTGTATATGACTCAAAAGTATTGGTATTACTTTATACTCATGTAATTTATATTCATGTTCAAAATTTTGCCTGGTGAAATATTGAAAACTACACTTGGTCATGTCAAAAATGCAAAAAGGCATAATAGAAGGCTGCTCCACTTTTGCTGAGGTATGAATGGCTCTAAAAATGTACTTTGGGAGACTGTAAGCCACATGCTGGATGTATCATTGTTAACCTGCTTCACTTCATAAATGTGTTGGTTGGGTCTGCTGTTGGCAAACCACTCTACTCTCCTTTGTGTCTAAGAAGTGGTAGAAAAGTCTGTACAATCACAGTAAATACTCTGTTCTTTTCTGGCTCCCATGGCCTACTAGTGGTTGGTGGGATTCTTGCTGACACCCCAGGCCCATTTCCCCAACATTATCACTGTGTGTGATCCCTTGAGGTTGGTGCAGGTGCCAGGTTTCTGAAACAGGTAACACCAAGCCTCTTGGAAAATGAGCTCCATTAAACTGCTGCCAACTGCAGGTCTTTCAATATTGTCCCTGTATTGTTGTCTGGGAAGTCACAAGCCTTTCCAAATCAATTTGCTAAATAAAGGGGAAAAGATGTGACAGGGAAAAGGGGAAAACAATGCAAATGAGAAATGCTTTGAAGTCCAATTCTGGGCTTTATGTGACTATTTCTCCTGTTTCTGTGTGCTGTTCCTTTGTCCTGAAGTGAAGGTTCAGTGCAGATTTTCGCCATTACTGTATTTTTTACTCTGCAATGGATAGGACCTCTGAATGAAAAGCACAAACCTCTTGCTAGGCATATGATGCATAAATGTATGGATGCTCCTGCACACAAATGTAAGGCTGGGATGTATGAATGTCATAGGCAAGATATAAAGTGTTTCAGGATGTTAGTTTAAAAAGTTGGAGACTAATGGACATTTGCCAACTTATTTCAGTTTTCTGGATTATTTTGTTGCTTTCCTGTTTGCTCTGTAACAGTCTTAATGAAAATGGATTTTTGTTAAGGCTGTTATGGCATTCAGCTGTTTTCAAGGGATCTGAGGCCAGGGTTTTATAATGCAGGCACCAGGCTATTAAAAGTAAAATACCTGAGTACTTGGGTTTAACGAGGGGGTTGGCAGGGCAAAAGACAGAGGAGGAGATGGGGAGAGGTTGTGAGGGGAAAATAAAAGAAGAGAGAGGTAATGAGGGTGGATTTGAGAGAGATAGGCTGAAAAATAGACAGAGTGTGATAGGAAAAGAGAGAGACAGAAAGTGAGGGCTAGAGAAAGAGAGGTTGGACAGAGGTACAGAGAGCTGGTGAAACACTAGAGCCAGAACAGGAGCCTGTGATCACAGCTGCAGTGAGCACAATTACCTCCTTTTCAAATCCTTCAGTGACACTGCGGGAGGAAGGATGACTTTGAAGCTTGAAAGGCAGGAGCTCGCTTTCAAGCCTCAAACGTGAGCAGGAAAGGCCTCTGAAATTTGTTCAGGCCTCCCTATCCACCATTAGCTTGTTTCTTCCTCTGGCCTCCGGGCATTTAAGCGCTTTTTGAAGAGATGTTAAGAAATTCAATCACCATAGAGAATGAGAGAGAGAGGAAGAGAGAGTGCTGACTACTTTTTCTTCCTCTCTTTCTCTGTTTTGCTTTATCTTTGCTTTCCACCCAGTCCACACAGAGCAGTCCTGCTGTCTTTATACTTGTTGTATACTGGGAGAAATGGTTGGGATACACAAACAGAGCAGAAATTAGAAGAAATTAAGACAAAGAGGAATGAAAGAAAAAAAAACAGCTCAGCTCATGCTAATGGCTATGGGTGGCCCCTTTATTTATACTACAACTTGTCCAATCACAGAATCAGAGCTCATTGTGCATCAGCATCAGATACATTAAACTGTACTGGAGAGATGTGGAATGTTCAGCGATACACAATAACGCTGATGAGTGTTCAACAAGTGTTGTTCTATTGATTCAACAAGGAGGAGAGATATTTGCTGTAATATTTGTGGAGGAACACACAAGGATACTGGTTCTCATAGATTTAAGTTTGTTTCATGGATTTTTCACAGAGCGTGAGAAATGCTGTCAGTTGGAGATATTTATTCATGTGTATATCTGTGTGTCTGTGTGGTCTTTTTTTTCTTGCATTTTCAACATGCTATATTATGCTATATTTATGAATGGACAAATATTTAAGGACAAGGTCACAAACCAAAATTTTAAAATGATGAATGTGAAAGAGAGCCGCCATTCCAGAGAACACAAAGAGTTTTGATAGATGTGAAAAAAGTAGATTTTTTTGGCTGGGTGAAAATTCCAGGGGAAAATTTTGGGAAAGATTAGGGATCCCTCTCATTCTTCCCACTCACTGTTCACAGTCATGAAGTCTGGGCAATGGCCCCGCAGCATCACAGCCATAACATCTGGATTCTGTGACAGCCTGTATCCCCAAGCTCAAAAAAAAAACAAACAGTCACCAGTACCAGCTCATGCTCAGATTTTGGTGAGGCAGGAGGACAATCATAAAAAGATAGCCTCAAATAAAACTGAGAGGCTATCACACTTCACTTATACTATAGGCTAATGTGTAGTGATTTTTTTGTACAGTCTAACAGGTCGTTTTGTGCAGTTTTAGAAGTACCTATGTCAACAATGTTTGATACAGAAGGTGTGTTTCTCATTGCCGTTGTCACTGTGTGCAAGGCACAGACAGAAGAGGTAATAGCATTAACCAGGGTTGCCAGGTTTCGGCAAAATTTCCACCCAGCTACATCTCAAAAATCACACAAATTACATGAAAAAAGGAATGCCATAGGAAATTTTGCATATATTCTTCCCATGGTGGAAATTTTGCCCAATCCTCTTGGTTGTTTGTGTAGAATGTTTGCATAAAGCATCCGATCTCCTGATTGGCTCTCTCCACTTGGCCATTGGTCTGGGGATGATATCCTGACATTAGGCTCACTGAGACTCCCAGTTTCTCCATGAATTCTCCCCACTGAAGATGGGAATTGAGCTCTTCAATCACTCACAATGTCCTCTGAGATGCCAAAGTGCCTAAATACATGAGTGAAGGTGAGCTCTGCCATTTCAGATGGCAGGCTGCCATTTCAGATGGCAGGCTGCCATTTCAGATGGCAAGGCAGAAGGCTGGCTGGGGAGAGGAACCAGATGAAGGGACTTTGGTTGATTACAACCATTACAACCATGTTATTTTGCATTGAGGGGAGATCTGTGACGAAGTTGATAGCTAAGTGTGACCATGGTTGCTGTGGTATAGGTTGAGGGAGTAGTTTTCCTGCGGGCAGGGTGTGAAGTACTTTGGCTTAGGCAAAGATGGAACATGATGAGATGAACTTGTGGATGTCTTGGACATGTTGGGCCACCAGTATTTGCAGAAGTAGTTGGTGTGTTCTGTGAGTGGCAGGGTGTCCTGTAGCAGGGGAAGAGTGAACCCACATGATCACCTTGTGACAGGGTACATACTTCTTCCCAACTGGGCACTGTGTGGGAGTTTTCACCTCTGGTGTGTTCTCTACCTCTCGAACAATGTCCCAGGTTAGAGACACTACAAAGCATGACTGTGGCATAATGCATAGAGAGAGGGAGAGAGAGTGAGCTTTGATAGAAAATTGTGAATGGATGAGGTGCCCCCTCCAGCCAGTGACACCATTCTTACAATGCCAGCTTCACGGCAAGGAGTTTCCAGAAGGGACCAGGGGTATGGGATAATGATACTTGACAGTGACTTGGTTTAGACCTCAGTAATCTATACACAAAGAAGCTTGGGCTAGGCAAAAGAGCAAAAAAGGAAAACCAGAAATGAGATCAAAAACCAGAAAGACTATGATAGGCTTGGTAAAGACCGGCTTGGTAAAGACTGGTATGAAAAACACAGAGCATATACTTTGCACCGAGTGCAAAGATGATCCAAGATGGTAGCACGGCAGTAGCACGTAGTGGGCACTCCGAATCCAAAATGGTGCTATTTTTGTCTTTAGCTTGACTTTCAATGGCACATGGACATCACAGCTACAGGTATTCGTGTATATCACTGCCAGGCACTCATAAGTTTCAGAAAAAACGCTACAGCTGTTCTGCATGATGATCTGCTGGAGAAGCTACGCGATCTCGGCTTGCTGCAGGGACCAGGCCTCCAGCCCTTGGCATTGCCTGATGCCCGTGGCCGGGGGAGGGGACGGCGCAAGCGGTGCGTGAGAAAGCAGAAGTGCAGCAAGAGGGTGGGGGTCCGTGCTAGGCTAAAAACAAACCCTAGCTGGCTGGCACTCCTGTCCATCCTGCTCTACAATGTCTGCTCCCTGGACAACAAATTGGATTACATCCGACTCCAGCAAACTATGCGGCGTGAGTTTAGAGACTGCTGCGTCTTTGTTTTCACAGAGACGTGGCTCTGCGGCAGACGCCGCCATTCAGCTAGACGGGCTAGCCTCAGGCTAGCCTCGTTTCGGGCTAGCAACAGAAACGCAGCTCTGTGTGGTAAGGCTTGCAGCGGTGGCTTGTGTGTTTACATCAACGTGGAATGGTGCAAGAACTCAGTCCTAGTTTCTAGCTACTGCTCATCGCTGGTGGAGTTTGTGACTGTTAGATGCAGACCATTTTATTTACCATGGGAATTCACCACTGTCCTTATAATCGGTGTATACATTCCCCCCAGCGCTACTGCTAAAGACGTGCTCTGTGAACTGTATGGGGCTATTAGCGAGCTGCAGAATTCACACCCTGACAGACTGTTTATTGTTGCCAGAGGTTTCAACCATGCAAATCTCAAGTCAGTGCTCCCTAAATTCCATCAGCATGTGGACTTTGCAACGAGAGGGGAGAACACGCTGGATCTTATTTACACAAACATCCCCGGCACGTACCGGACAGAGCCCCGCCCCCACCTTGACTACTCAGACCACATCTCTGTTATACTAATCCCAGCATACAGACTGCTAGTCAGACACTCCAAACCGGTTCTGAAGCAAGTGAAAACCTGCCTGGTTTGGGAATTGCACCATCACAGATCGCAAGACCCTTCAGCGGATAGTGAGGACAGCTGAGAAGATCATAGGGGTCTCTCTTCCCTCCATTGCAGACACTTACACCTCACGCTGCATCCTCAAAGCCACCAGCATTGTGGATGACCCCACACACCCCTCTCACACACTATTCACCCTCCTGCTGCCTGGCAAACGGTACCGAAGCATTCAGGCCCTCACGACCAGACTATGCAACAGTTTCTTCCCCCAAGCCATCAGACTCCTCAATACTCAGAAACTGGACTGAAAGAACACACACATACACACACACAAAACTGTGCATCCTTCATCCTCTTTGTAATTTTTTGCACATTACATTATGCTGCTACAATATTTATTATACTGTACATAGGCTGCTACTTCTTATGTTTACACTATTTCAGCAACTTATATTGTACTCTTTGCACTATTGTCACTGGATTCACTTTCTAATAGAACTGTGTACTGGTCGGCGCTGCACTGGGACTTACTGTGCCCATTGTCTGTCCCAGTAGTCATTGTACTGTCTTGTGCTGTCTGCACATGTTTGCACTTGTGCACTTTATGTATAAATTTATGTAGTCCCTTGTAGTTCTGTGTTGTTCTGTGTTTGTCTTATGTAGCACCTTGGTCCTGGAAAAACGTTGTTTAATTTCACTATGTACTAACTGGCTGTATATGGTTGGAATGACAATAAACTCCACTTAACTTGACGTGACATGACTTGACTTATATACGGTAGCTGTGATTGGGTTCAGGTGTGTGTGATTAGAAGTAAAGTGAGCTTGAACTTGATAGAGTCCGTGTATGTTGGGTGTTAGTCTGTGGCAGCAATGTTTGTAGGCTATGCAGCATTTAGGGAGTTATAGTTAGACACTGATTCTGGCGATGACATGACACACTTTTATAATTACATACTTTCTGTAGTTACTAAATAATTCATACTTGTTACTGAATAATAGGTTATAAGGTATATGGATAACTATCTAATAAGATAGACATTAAAGCGGTTAAAAACAACTATTGTACACATACACCAAACACTTTATTAGGAACACCTGTACACCTACTCATTCATGCATTTATCTAATCAGCCAATCATGCGGTGAATGGGCCACAGCAATAGAAGCCTGACAGGTTCCACTTCTGTCAGCCAAGAACAGAAAGTTGAGGCTGCAGTGGCTACAGGCTCACCAAAACTGAACATTTGAAGACTGGAAAAACGTAGCCTTGTCTGATGAATCTCTATTTCTGCTGAGGCACACAGATGGTAGGGTCAGAATTTGGCTACAATTTACCCATCTTCTAATGGCTACTTCACAAAGCAAAAGTCATCTCAAATTAATAAACATGACAATGAGTTCATGCCTCTGTAGCCTTCCCAGTCACTGGCTCTGAATCCAATAGAGCACCTTTGGGATGTGGTAAAATGGGAGATTTGCAGCATGAAAGTGCACCTGAAAAACCTGCAGGAAATGCAATCATGTCAGCATGGACCAGAATCTCAAAGGAATGTTTCCAACATATTGTGGAATCAATACCACAAAGAATTGAGGCTGTTTTGAGAGCAACAGTAGGCCCTACCCAGTAATAAAGGATAATAAATTGCTCAGTGAGTGTATATGAAAAAAGTAATAAACTCTCAGTTGCTTAGCTCTTCTTTGAGCATTTATAATCCTGCAGTTGCTGTTGTATCAGAAAAGTACATGTTTGAAGTGGTCACTGCAGGCTTAAGATAATAGGACTTGGGCAAACTGCTTTAGGCCGGTTGGCCTAAACCACTATGGGAGTCAGTCAGGCCAAATATTTATGTGGATAGAATTTTTGTGGTCTTTGTCAATGAAATGATAATCATTGTATAAAGTTAACTGTCATATAAAATCATTACACTTGGAAGTTGTATGTGCTCTGATTTAAAAATAAATAAATAAATAAATAAATAAATAAAAATCATACCCCCTGTATATCTACAAATAAGGATTCACTCCTTTGACAATGCTCCCAGAAATTCTTGAATGTGTGGATGTGTGTTGCAGAGGACAGGAATAGACTGCTTTTTAAATCCCATTTTGACAGCATTACAGTTTAGGAAAGTAGGCCTATTAATCCAGCTTTAGCCGTGTAAGTGCCATTATTCTCTTAATAAGATCACTGAGTGTGCAGTATAGGATTAAATACTTAAACCATATCTGACACTGGAAGTGCATATATACACACTCACTGTCCATTTTATTAGGAACACCTATACAACTGCAGTAGCACAATGCTAAATTATTATGCAGATGCAGAGCTTCAGGTAAGTGAGAGAGTGATAGTTATGTGGGTGGAAACACCTTGTTGATTAGAGAGGTCAGAGGAAAATGGCCAGATTGGCTCAAGCTGCGATGAAGGATATAGTAACTTATATAATCATTCTTAACAACCATAGTGAGCATGGTTGTTAAGAACCTTGAGGTGGATGGGCTACCACAGCAGACCACATCAGGTTCCACTCCTGTCATCCAAGAACAAGAATCTGAGGCTATCATGGGCACAGGCTAACTGAAACTGAACTGTTGAAGACTGAAAAAAAGACCAGGTCATTTTTTTCTAATCTTCAGCTGTCCACTTTCGATGAGCTTGTGCCCATGATAGCCTCAGATTCCCATTACTGGCTGACAGGAGTAGGACCCAGTGTGGTCTTCTGCTGTTGCTTCCTAATTTATCCCACCCCTTGACAGATGCCATTGTAACAAGATTAAAAAAAATGTTATTCACAAGTCATTGGTTTTAATGTTATGGCTGATAGGTGTGTGTATGTGTATACACACACACACATGAATTACAGCCATTTTTGCAGAGTCCTTCCATTTTCCCAGGCTCAAAGGTAACTGGACAAACTAACAATCATAAATATTAGGATTATTTTTAATACTTGGATGCAAATCCTTATAGTCAATAACTGCCTGAAATCTGGAATCTATGGACTTCACCAAATGCTGAATTTGAAAGCATTAGAAGCATCATTCTGGTACCTTGAGATGCTTTGCCAGGTCTTTACTGCAGCTGCCTTCAGTTGCTGCTAGTTTGTGAGTCTTTCTGCCTTCAGTTTTGTCTTCAGTAAGTGAAAACCATGGTCAATTGGGTTGAGGTCATTGGGCATTTAAGAAAATGAAATTTCTTTGCCTTAAGATGTTCTTGGGCTGTGTTTTGGGTCATTATCCATCTATATTGTGAAGCGACCACCTATCAGTTTTGCAGCATTTGACTGAATCTGAGCACAAAGTATAACATTATACACTTCATCCTGCTACTCCTCTCAGCAATCACATCATCAATAAACCGCAGTGACCCAGTTCCAGTGTCAGCCATACATGTATATATATAATATATATATATTATATATATATGTATATATATATATATATTATATATATATATATACATATAACACACACACATATATATATATATATATATATATATATATATATATATATATA
>JAKKZJ010000022.1:9739805-9768277 GCA_033441845.1 Pangasius mekongensis
CTAAATGGTAAATGCCATATTTTTGTGGAACCTCTTAAAGCTGAAAGTCTACACTTTGATCACATCTTGATTGTTTTGTTTCAAATCCATTGTGGTGGAGTATAAAGGCAAAATCACAAAAACTCTGTGATTGTCCAAATACTTCCGGACCTAGCTGTATATATATATACATACATATGTACATACATACATACATACACATACATATTACACACACACAAACCGATCAGCCATAACATTAAAACCACTGACATGTGAAGTGGTTTTAATGTTATGATTTTAACATTGATTATCTCAATTATCTAGTGGCACATGTAGGGGTGGGACATATTAGGCAGCAAGTGAACAGTCAGTTCTCAAACTTGATGTGTTGGAAGCAGGAAAAACAGGCAAGCATAAGAATCTGAGTGACTTTGACAAGGGCCAAACTGTAATGGCTAGAGGACTGGGTCAGAGCATTTCCAAAACAGCAGGTCTTGTGTTCCCGGTATGCAGTGATTAGTACCTATCAAACGTGTTCCAAGGAAGGACAACCGGTGAACTGGCGACAGGGTCTTGGGCACCGAAGTCTTATTGATGTGCATGGGGAGGGAAGGCTAGCCCGTTTGGTCCTATCCCAGATAAGAGGTACTGTAGCACAAATGTTTGAAAAAGTAAATGCTGGGTTAGGGTTAGGGTTATGCTATGATAGAAAGGTGTAGAAAAGGGGAAGAGATGGCACCAGGATGCAATATGGGAAAAAGGAAAGCCAGTGGAGACAGTATGATGCTCTGGGCAAGGTTCTGCAGGGAAACCTGGGGTTCTGTCATTCATGGTTACCTTGACAGGTACCATCCACCTAAGCATTGTTGCATACCAAGTACACCCTTTCATGGCAACGGTTTTCTCTAATGGCCAGTGTACTCTTTCAGCAGGATACTTCACCCTGTCACCCTGCAAAAATTGTTTAAGAATGGTTTGGAGAACATAACAAAGAGTTCCAGGTATTGATTTGGCCCCCAGAAACATGACAAAGAGTTCAAGGTTTTGGTCTCAAGGTGGAGACCAGGCCACCTTCTTCCATTGCTCCATGGTCCAGTTCTGATGTTCATGGTGGACAGGGGTCAGCATAGGCACTTTGACCAGTCTGCAGCTACACAGCTCCATACGCAACAAGCTGTGATGCACTGTGTGCCCTGACACCTTTCTATCATAGCCAGTATTAACTTTTTCAACAAAAAAGTTACTTTTTCTCAATCCAATCGAACATCCAGGTGCCACAGCACACCTTCAGAGGTCTCGTGGAGTCCATGCCTCGAGGGTTCAGAGCTGTTTTGGAGGCACAAGTGGGACCTACACAATATTAGGCAGGTGGTTTTAATGTTATGGCTGATCGGTGTATATATAAACTATAGACCTCCTGTCAGCTCAAACCAGTCTGATCATTCTTCTCTGATGTCTCTCATCAACAAGATGTTTCAGCCTACAGGCTCTCCACACACAGCATGTTTTTTTGTTTTTTGCAGCATTCTTTGTAACCTATTTGTTCTCTAGATTGTTGTGTGTGAAATTCCCAGGAGATCAGCCATTTCTGAAATACTCAAACATGCTGTTCTGGTACCACCATCCATGCTGTGATCAAAGTCATAGAGATCAGTATTTTTGATAATAACCTTCCAAGTGGTTCAATTTTTCAATTTTTATTTAATAATTTATCAAAAATACATTTTACTCATTAAATACATATTATTAAAGAATATGTTAATTAAAATGTGATTTTAGATCTTGATCTGAAATTAAATCTATCTGAATTACCTATTCATGCGGTAAATCGTTCTCAAATTTTTCACGCAGTAAATCATTTTCTCAAAAGCTATACACAGTATTCTCTCAAATGTAACGTGTGTGCTATTATCAGACATTGTTAATTTTTGTGATATCTTAACTCAATAAATTCCATATATCAGAGTATATAGTGAATAATATGGTTTAAAATCAAATAATTCATAGTATTTACTGAATAATTAGCCAGATATTACTGACTACGTAGGTGGCAGATATTGGCTGAATTATGATCTGAACATTTTAATCTGTTTTACATAACTGATTAAATAAAAAAAATTCTCTTGGACTACTGTATGTTATGCCAATCCCCAGCAGCCAAACTTCTGACATAGCTAAAGCTGATCTGATTTAGCATGAAATTAATAATCTGAGTTAATGATTATAGAATGTGGCAAAAACACATAATCATCACCAGCACTGAAACCCAGCTCCAGTTATAATCTATTTGTCATTAAAAATGCTTCTATATATTTCACATAGTTTAGAAAATGCTGAAAGACTGAATGGTAACTAATGAAAATTTAACAGGAGGCATGTGCATTCTTTTCTCCAGTTCTCCTTTCTTCTGTAAATGAATGAGTCGACAGATGGATGGATAGATTCTGCCAAAGGAAAAGATTTAATCATCTATTGTAAACTTGCTTATTCACCACTGACACCAGTTGTCTTTAAAGCTGTATTTTCATGTTCAAATCCTGAGCAAATTCCATCCTGATGATGCAGACTAAGATTGCTTTGTAGGTAGGTGTGGAGGCAGAAGAAAGCCAGAGATTAGTGGTACAGAAATGGTTGGGAAGCAGTGCTATAGCATTTAAGGTCATGATTTACTAAGATCCAAAATAATTAGTTTTAATTTGTGTTTGCAATATAACCCAAGTACAATGACCCAAGGCAGCGAGATGCACTGAAAGCAGTTCAAAATACAATATAAATAAATGAATAAAAGAGTATGTATTATGTTGATAAGGTAAATGTTAAGACTCTGTAAATTCTATTGTCCTTGGATATGCAAACTTGGTGAATCGTGGTCAAAACAAGTCCTAGTCTCCCCAATCTGAAGAAAGGTAGTGGAATGAAAGCTAACTCTGGTGGAGGGAAAAAAGGAGGATCTGAGTGCTGCTGTATTTAGGTTAAAGAGGTAATGACCTGGTAAAGGGCAGAAGGCCAGGTAAACGGTTTACATCTCCCTAACCTGATTTAACAACACAAAACCACCTAAAAACCCATGGAAGTCTGTGTAAACTGAGTACATTCTGCAGTTCAGACCCACTGTGGAAAGCTTTACGTATGGGCATCTCTCTACCCTCACAACACACACACACGCCACCTATAATATGCTGGTATGTTTGCAATTAGGGAGGTGTATTAAAGTAGAGAGCAGCTCTGAGTGTATGTGCACAAGAGAGAGGTAGAGAAAGAAGGGGAGTGAGAGAAAGAGGGAGTGGGGTGAGCTTGTGGGTGTTGATACTACCCATGAGGGCACTTAATGGGCAGTTTGGAATGCAGGGGAAAAAACTCAGTTGCTCCCTCGATGGGATTCTGTGTCTTTGAAAAAAAATAAGAGAGCTGACAGGAAGAGAGAGAGAGAGACAGACAGCATGAAAAAGGGAGAAAGATGGTGGGAAATCCTCATAATACTTGCTGCTGGGATGTTTATTTCTCAGGCTCGAAAGAACATGTGTGTGTGTGTGTGTGTGTGTGTGTGTGTGTGTGTGTGTGTGTGTGTGTGCGCGAGATAGTGCGCATGTTATATGGTGCAGACCAAATGTCCCCACAAGGATAGGAATATCTGACAGTTTAGATGATGGGGATATTTTGATTTAGGTGTGTGTGCGTGTGTGTGTGTGTTGCAGTTGAAAGCTGTTTTATTTGGCTAGGATTAACCAAAACAAAGAGGCTCTAGGCAATACTTCAGCTTCCACGAGAGCATTCAGCATGACTAGACATGTTCCATGGACAGACTGCAATGCATTTCTATGTGTATGAAAACATGCCAAATGTAAATGGGCTCTGACAGGACTATGATAATGCCAGAATTTGTTGCATTACACAACCATAAAAGTTCAAATTTTATAGATTTTCAGCATTGCTTGCCTTCTTTTCACACTCAAACAGAGCCACATCAATCTAGACCTGAAGAATCCCAATCCTTCAGGTCCAGATTGATGTGGCTCTGTTTCTTATCTTCATTCTGTCAGTGTCTAAGGGTAGACATTGTGTGTGTGTATGTGTGATCTGTTTTGATTTGGTAGCAATAGACTTTTGTCAGTATAACATATAATGTTTTTATTTTGGCTGCTCTTAATATACACTCACATCCAGGGTGAATTTTTTTTTCTAATCTTCATCTTTTTTTGCATCATTCTGTGTAAACTCTAGGGACTGTTGTGTGTGCAACTTCCAGGAGATCAGCAGTTTCTGAAATACTCAGACCAGTCCATCTGGTACCAATAATCATGCCGTGGTTGCAGTCACTGAGATCACATTTTTTCCCCATTCTGATATTTGATGTAAACATTAACTGAAACTCTTGACCTGTATCTGCATGATTTTGTGCATTGTGCTGCTGCCACATGATTGGGTCGTTTGATAACTGCATAAATGAGCAGAAGTACAGGTGTTCCTATTAAAGTGGATAGTGAGTATATTATTTTCCAGTTAATATTTTTACAGTGTAAACAATATTGCTGTTTATCAATTACACAAAACTCCATAATGCTTGCAGATCCTCCTAAAGTCTATGCACAGATGGAAACCATGTGACAGGGACTAAACTCACTTTTTTCTCATATTACTGTCACCTTTTTGCTTAGAGTTCAAATATACAATGCAAACTCATTTGTAAAAGTGAAATCTCTCTTATTCCTCCTTTCTCTTTCTCTGCTGCTAATAGAAGAAGAGAGCTCTAGTTCTCCCTACCATCGGGAGAAGCGCAATGTGATTAGCGGACAGCTACCAGTGCCAGGCCAGGGCTTGGTGGCTGATAAGCTGAGTGATGAGCCGTCCACCTCCACAGAAGAGCGACCCTTGCTGGTGAAGAAGGAGCTGCAGACCTCCCTGCCCTACCTCCCTGAACACACACTCCCTTACCGGGGCACACTGTTTGCAATGGACCCCCGAAATGGCTACCTGGACCCTCACTATAGTAAGTGACTGCCATGCTGACATGATAGTAGTGTAGAAGTTACTGAAATGAGCACTGGTATGCTGTCAACACTATACTGCCAATAACACTATTGGCGGACTATGTCAGCCTTTGTGTTGCAAGTACTGCACATGCAAAACATTTTGATGTCAATGTTGGCACAGCAGCCAAAATCATTCAGCTCTAATCTACAGTGAGTCTGCAATATATTTTATGCAAATATATGGTAATGCAGTATCCTGTCTGCAAAGAATTATGTTTTTGTCACATTTGTGCTGGTAGCTATCTTAGCTTAGAATTATGTTTTCTCACTAAATGACAAATTATAATGACCAATATAAACAAATGATATAGAGGCCAGAGTAAACACTGCTTATCTTAAAAATTTAAAATACAGTTAACTGAATAAAATAACTTCAATTAATTAACTCTTTGAGAGCTTAGAATCCTACCATTTGTTTTCTGGGAACTCCAATGCTAGCATTTTCTCTGTGGTATTTCTTTGCATTTGAAGGCTATATGTGATTAACAGGCAGACAAAAGGGGAAGCTTGAGAACTTTTATTAATTGGCCATGCTTGCGGACTGATTGGCAGATACCAGTTACTTCATTGCTTGATATCAGCCTAAGTAATTGAGTAGGTCAGTATTACAGAGGTACAGATAATGTGCCACGTTCATCAAGTTGGATATGAATGTATTCATTAATTGTAATTAATCGAAATTTGTTATTCATGAAAATCCCATAATTTTGAAAAAATGTTCATATCCTACACATGTTCCTGAGTGTTTGTAATTTTTTACGAATAAGAAAACTAAATAATGTAAACCTCGATTGATTGGCTTCATATAAATCAAGATGAGTTGGTGCACTTTTATATATGGACTATCCTGTCAAGTTTACACACACAAATTTATGAAACTTTTGTGAAAACCAATTGTTATTTGTTAACTCTTTATTAGAGCCAGCATTAATTCACATTTAATTCCCCTTTTACGTAATTTGGCTCCGGATTCTGGCCTTTTAGGTGCTGTTACTATGTTAGATAATACATATTTATTGGCATAGACGTGTGAAAGTCTTTTTTGCTATTTGCTCATCATTTCTGCTGTGTGAGCTATGAATTTCATGGAGTTTTGTGGGTGTCACCAAATGCAAACCTGCTGTGTATGTGCCTGGTAATTTACAGGGCAGTCAGTGTTTTTTCAGTGTTTTCAGTCTTTTATAACTCTGGTGGAATTTTTTAGTTTGTTTTGGCTTATGCAGACATTTGCACATAACTTTACTAAAAGATTATTAAATGAAGCCCTTTATCTGCTGTATTCTCAGAAAGTGCATTGTGACGTATTGTGATATATCAATGATATATGATTATATTGTCCAGTTCTATTAATGGCTGGTAGAATCATCAATGAGTTTTCTGTCAGAGATTCAAGAGAGATTCCTGTAAGAGATTCAGTGATTTGCTTTGTGCAAGGCTGTCAGAATTCCTGGAATAAACCTGTTTTCTTACACTGTTCCTCATAACAGTAGTTGTAGTAGTGAACTGACAACTGAAGCAATTGCCTATATGTATAAGAAGCATTTCCTCTTGCAAGGTCAAAAGCAAAACGTCACACAAATTTATTGCACCTAATTAATTGCCCTTTCTTTCAGTCCCTTTCTCTCATTTTTTTGCCTGAAGGGAGGCCAGTATGGGGAAAAGACACTCTATTCTCTAATTCTCTCATTAGAGGCTGAGAGTAAGCACAATTCCAGCACAACCTCATCAGCATTCTGATCAAAGCCATAGAGGAAGGGGAGCCATCAGCCTCTCTTTTAGTCACTATTCCTCTTTCCTTCTTTGTTTCCTTTTTCTCACTTGTTCTTTTCATTTCTTAGATTCTTGTTAGCAAGTATTAGTGCTCAAAGAAAAGAGAAAGCCAGCAAAAAGAGAGATGATATGAGCATGTGCCTTTTAAGAGGTTATTTTGGCCAAGCAGCTTTTGTCTGTCTGTCACCAACAGAGTGGAATTCAATGTAATGGCTTGTTTGGTTAAAATGGCCTCAAGCTGGTCTTGACCAAATAGTGCACTATTCTTAATCAGTCTTTCTGTCTCTCTTTTAAACTTTCACTCCATCTCCCAGGGCATTAACTTGTCTCTCTTTAGTCAGTTCATTAGCTCAACTCTTATTTTTTGTGCTTCAGTGGCACTGATCTTGACTTATCTGAATGCAGAAAGGTTAAACTACAACTGGACCAATCAGGCTTCTTACAACATCAGGGGCTAATATTGGCCTGTCCAACTCAGCAAAGCTGCCACCTTTCATAAAGCCTGGTCTGGAGGTGATATGAAAGCAGGTTTGTGGGATAACCATGCATGTTGGGAAAGTAATTAAGAGAGTAGAGGAGGACAGAGAGAAGTGGGGAAAGACTAAAGAAAGAGGGAATGAAAAGCACAGTGAGTGAATGTAGGGGAAAAATTCCAGTCAGCTTAACACAAGTTGGGTAAACTGTAGAGGAAAGTGAGGGTTTCAAGCTCCAGGAGGCACAGAGGTCAATGTTTGCATGGAAAAGTCACTGTCTTTAAAAAAAAAAAGAAGAATGAGAAGTCAAAGGGGCAACGCTGTCTGAAATAACTCAATTTTTTCCACATGGAAGACCTCAGCAGCACTAAAATGAACTGGATAGAATGGGGAAGCATGATCTCATAAAGAATTCAGAGGAAATCTAACAAGTAACAGCAGCTTTGATGAGTTTCAGACAAACTAAGTTGTAAACATAAAACAACTGTAATGACTTCTATCCCTATCAGTATATTCGCATTACTGGACATAGATGGAATGTTCATTTCCCCCCCATTTTTTCTTCCTTTATTAAAAATCAGGGTCTTTTACTTTTTTTGGTACATTGTTAAATGATTAGAATAAATTAAAGGATTTGGTTGGTAGGGTGTGAGGATGACAAAGAGTTCCTTCTGTCAGAGCTTCAAAAGCCTGCCTTACACTTCAGTTCTTAAAACCCTCTTTGTTACCAATCATAGACTTTCTTTACATAGTTTAAGGAATGAAAAATAATGACCCTTAAACTCCAGTGAAACTGAGCCATGACACCTGTTTTTCTACCTTCCTTGTTATAAATCTGTCAGGCTGTAAGTGTATCCTAGGTGTATGCTTATTAATTTGTGTGTGATGGAGAGCAGCTTTTTGCTGTGTAGGCAGTAGTAGAGGGAGGTGAGCACCGAGGCACGTAAAGTGTGATTAATCTTCCTGCTGGTGCATGGCAGGGCCTAATGCACCTAAATGAGCCTCCACCTGCCGCCCACACACCTGTCTATCACACCACCAACACTACTGCTGTCTGAGAACAAGGCAGAAGATCCATGACCAGGAAAGAGGAGAGGATGATAATGTTGATACGGAAAGGATCTTAAACCTGTTGTCATCCTTCACACCTCCTGCCTTTTTTCTCTGGCTTACCTCACATTTTTCCCTGACCCCCTCAATGGTGTTTGTTCAGCATCTTAGAAAGCTCAGCTCCATTGCAATTTTTTTCTCTTTCACAGAAAAGAGAGTTTCCATATCACTCTACTAATACCAAATGTACATAAGACCATAGGACTGAATGGAGCATTAATGAAATAAAGAACAAGAGTGAGATTTGTGATTTGAGATTAATATGCATTATATATACTATATATATACTAGGTCCCACCAGGGGTGAGCCACTTGCTGGTGATGCAACCTCTCATCTTTGCTAGGGATCTCCTTCCTCCTTCTCCATTATTTAAGCACAAATAATCAAATGCTTGGCTTTTATATGAATCTTGAAACAGCAAAGGAAGTTTTTTGGATGAGAAAAACAGGGTTATACTGGACATGTATGTGATTATATCAGCTGTATAACTACTTCACCAAACTCTGAATACTGGAACTATTCATGTCCCTCACTTGACTGGCTGCTCAAAAAGACCTACATCTTCTGGCTGTATGAAATGTTCTCCTTGGAAAATCATGAAACCAAGTTGCAGGACAGGATATAGTTTTGACCCTGATTACACCCACAATCTTGGGCACCATGTTGTTGTTGTTCTTTTAGCTGCTCCCGTTAGGGGTTGCCACAGTGAATCATTGGAGTTAGTTCCCTGGCTGAGCGTTGAACCCGGGCCGCAGAGGTGAGAGCGCCATGGCCTAACCACTAGTCCTCCAGGGACCAATATTGGGCGCCATATCTCTACATCAGTGCCCTTGGTGGAGCATGTCTCTGTTGGACTAGATGAAGGCAGCACTGGAAGACTGGGATGGATTCTGCTGTGCTGGCTGGATGTATGGAGCTGGTTGACTGCTCTCACAAATTCTTTGGCTGGTCTCCACTTACAACTGAACTGAGAGTCATGGCATGAAAATGTGACACGAATAGTACTAAATCTACTGTACATTTTTGAAGTGTAACACTGCAGAATATTTGCTCAAAGCAACTAAAAATTCATCTATGATTGATTAGATGCAAAAAGTTGAATTTGATGAAGTTGAAAAGATGAAAAGGGTTGAATTTCTTAATGTAATCAGTATGATTAATTCTATAAAACAAACTGACTGATATATTAGTTTACCACATTGTCAGCTTCAATAAAACAGGTTGTAAAAAAAGTACTTCTTTTATTGAAGCTGACAATGTGGTAAACTAATATATCAGTCAGTTTACGGTTTAATTAAATTTTACAGGGAGCTTGATATTCAATCCTAAATTTGATCTTACTTAGATCAAATTTAGGATTGAATAACAAGCAGAATCTGTAGAATCTGGCATCAGTTTAGGGCGCATTCCTGCCTTGTGGGATAGCCTCAGGATCTACCGCAACCCTGTCCAGGATAAAGCAGGTACTGTAGGTTAGACCACCTGTTGAATACTCAATTCTGATTCAGAAGGTGTTGATTAATTTTCTGTAATAGCAGCCCAGACATTAGTTCCAGATACAGGTTTTATATTAACGTGCTCATTCTAATACATTGTTTTTTCTCACACAGGACCGTGTATGCGGATGTGCCACATAAACAGATTAAGAAACATGTATAATCACTGATATGGTCAAGTTTTCTTTAATTTAATTTAACATTAATTTAACATTTATGGAAGGAGTCTCAAATGTCAACCCTTTGTAACAGTCAGAGGTAAAGCTATTACTAAGTTTTCCAACAGAGCAAAGTGTTCATGATGGAAGACTTTCCTGTTTCCTGGTAACATGAAGAGCTGCGTATCTTATTAACTTCAAGAAAGAGAAAAAAGACTTTCATCACGAAAGAGAAACATAAGTATGTTTTACATTCTCACTCCAGAGTGGCATGCAGTGTTCTGTACCTCTTTGTATATCTTTCCTCTGTGTAACATGCTGATGCAGAGATGGGTTGTGAAAGACAAAGCACTCCAGGGCTGTAAGTGAAGCCTTGTCTCAAACCACTGAAGTAATTGAGATGAGTTACTCATTTTAATGGATGTATAAAATTCTTCCTTGTAGTCATTTGATTCTTAAAAAACAGATGTTTGTAAATATTCCTGCTAACATCTGCATCTTGTCTTACTCCCATGCTGAAACCACCACTCAAATCAGAATACAAATGCAAGCAAAAACACAAATCCTTTTTAAATATGCTTAAAATCTTCCAAGATTTTTCTATAAAGGAGAAAGAAATGCTATACATAGCAATCCAAATAATTTGAATAGCTTCAAGATATAAGAGACAGCAAGACATAAGAGCACAGCCCTAAGGTGGATAGGCAGTGGATAAAACCATTATATTTCTGATAATCCTCTTCCATGTGACCTCTGAACACTGTGTTACTAATCACTGTTGGTGTTAGGAAGAGAGCATCTTATTCATTTCAGGCCTCTGTGTGTTTGTTTAAATGAATCAAGCATCTTGTCTCTAGTGGTAAGTTTCATATCCTTGTCCTTGCTATCCCCACTCAGGGCTTTGCTGAAGCCAGTTGTGGTCCTGGTGGGAGGGGACATGAGAGAAAACAGTAATTAAAATGTTTCTGGGCTCAATAACAAGAGGTACATCCCTGGCCCATGTGCTTAGCACAGGAGAAGAGACCACAGGAGACTCACAGCTAGAAAAAAAGAAAGAAAGAGAGGCAGGGAGTATGGGGGAGGGGTGTAACAAAGCAGAAAATGAAGAGAGACATAAAAGAGAAGGAGCCGAAGGAGGTCAGACCCATCACATGCTTAGTGCTGCCTTCAAAGATGGCTGGGACAGGTGGCAGCTCCAGACAATCTCACTCCGCAGAGCAGCATCCTCTCAGGAGGAGATAAGGGATCCCTTCGTCCACCCCCTTCCCCCAGCCATGCTGTGTCTCCTCTGTCTCTCCTCCTCAGTGCTATGCTGTACTGACTCCTTTGAAGTGTGTATGGAGTGAGAGCTTGGCTGGGGTTGAGACTCAGGCAAGAGTTCGATGTTCTGAGCTCTCTGAGGTACCTGCCACTCTCTGCTCTCATTACGGCAGTGGGTCTGGATTAATCAGCTTTAAGCTTCACATACACACACACACAATTCCTGAACACACATTAGCTCATAATCCACAAACACACACACACCTGTCTGGGCAAATCACATTTGGGTACCAGAGGAAAAGAGAGAAAATTGGCATGGTAGTACTTTTTCTCTGGTGGGCCATAGATTGAAGTATTTGCTGTCTGTGGCTGCTGTGTTCACTCTCCCATTCATAATTGGTTTAGCTCTTGCTTCTCTCCCTTGATTTTTTGCCCTCATCTAGAAGCCTCAGTTTCCTGATGGTGCCCCAGCTAAGTCTGCTTGTAAGAGTGTCAAGGGTTATTTAGGAATTTGTTTGGTGGGACAGTGTAAACAGATAACAATTCCTGCTTGGTTGTGAGGAGAGAAAATGAAGTGTAAAATGTGTGAAAGAGGGAACAGTGAAGACAAAGAAAGACGTTCAAAACCTTAGAATCACTGACCTGCTTATACTACAAGACATTCAAAACCTCAGAATTGCTTGGGATCAGTTCTTTGTTGGATGTAGTGGTGTGCACACTAAACAATCACTCACACAAATCCCGTGAAAATAAACGTGAGATTTGTCTGTCATATGACTTTGTGAGTTTGTCACTGTTTTGTATGTAAACAAGAAAAAGGAGAACCAAGAGAAATATTTATAAAATATATATAATAAGATAAAACATTTGTAAAATGACTGCCTATTTTTAACTGGAAAATAAAACCACAGTATAATACAGCAGTAAGTGGGGAGGGTGGTAAATGCAGTAAGAAACAACATTAAGAATACATATTCGATATAATCCTTTTAAACAATCACTTGTTTAATGTCCCCCATGAAACCATGAATGGCTTCTGACTATTGCAGGAGCCAACAAACAACGTGTAAATTACTGTCTAATTATAAATACCATCAAAATTATTTGTAAAGTGTTTGATATAACACTGCATTGCAGGCCTATTTAATCTTTTTATTTCTATTCAAAACTGTATCTTTTTTCTCTTTCAGCTGAAAACATCTGTTTTCGGTGGCGTCCCTAATAAATATAGTTAACTGATGTTATATATACTTATTATATACACTGATCAGCCATAATGTTAAAACCATCTGCCTAATATTGTGTAGGTCCCCTTTGTGCTACCAGAACAGCTCTGACTTATTGAGGCATGGACTCCACAAGACTTCTGAAGGTGTGCTGTGGTATCTGGCACCAAGACTTTAGCAGCACATCCTTTAAGTCCTGTAACTTGCGACTTGGGGCCTCCATCAGACTTGTTTGTCCAGCACATCCCACAGATGCTCAATCGGATTGAGATCTGGGGAATTTGGAGGCCAAGTCAACTCCTTGAACTCTTTGTCATGTTTCTCAGACCATTCCTGAATTTTTGCAGTGTGGAAGGGTGCATTATCCTGCTGAAAGAAAACCAGATAAAAGAATGCCAATAGAGAATACCGCTGCCATGAAGGGGTATATTTGGTCTGCAACAATGTTTAGGTAGGTGTTGGGTAACAAAGTAAAATCCACATGAATGCCAGGACTCAATGGTTTCCAGCGGAACATTGTCCAGAGCATCACACTGCCTCTGCTGGCTTGCCTTCTTCCCATAGCACATCTTATTCATACCTGGTACCATCTCTTTCCCAGGTAAGTGACATACATGCACCAGGTCATCTATGATGTAAAAGAAAATGTAATTCATCAGACCAGGCCACTTTCTTCCATTGCTCCATTGTCCATTTCAGATGCTCACATACCCATTCTAGGTGCTTTTGGTGGTGGACAGGGGTCAGCATGGGCACTCTGACCTCTCTGCGGCTACGCAGCCCCATACACAGCAAGCTGCAATGCACTGTGTGTTCTGACACCTTTATTCACGGTTAACTTTTTCAGCAATTTGTGCTACAGTAGCTCTTCTGTGGGACCGGACTGCACAGGCTAGCCTTCGCTCCCTGTGTGCATCAGTGAGCCTTGGGCACCCATGACCCTGTTGCTGGTTCACCAGTTGTCCTTCCTTGGACCACTTTTGGTAGGTAGTAATGACTGCATACTGGGAATACCCCACTAGTCCTGCCGTTTTGAAGATGCTCTGACCCAGTCATCTAACAATCACAAATTGGCCAAAGTTGCTCAGTTTTTTGCTTGCCCATTTTTCCTGCTTCCAACACATCAACTTCAAGAACTGACTGTTCACTTGCTGCCTAAAATATCCCACCCCTTGACAGGTACCATGAGGTGTAATGAAATAATCAATGTTATTCACTTCACCAGTTAGTGGTTTTATGTTATGGCTAATCAGTGTAACAGCTGCTGTTACTTTATATACTTATTTAATGATAGTTATGTTCAACACACATTTATAGATTTTATTTCATATTAGCAAACCCAAATCAGCACACCTTTTAAGTGGAGAGATCAAAACACATGCCCAACTGTCACTTATTCCAGATTCATACGTCAATTGGCTCATCTTATGTTTTTATTAGGGGGGAAAAAGGACTTGCTCTTTTGGCATATTTTCACTTTCTGCTGTTAAAATGCTTCTGTGAAAAATGTAAATGTAAAGGTTAGCAGGTCTGTAAACATTCAAATATTTTTTTGGGAATAAATAAATATTATTTATTACCCAAAACACTCAATTCTCTGTATTGAGCACCTTGTATCAGCTAAGTTAGTGGCTATAACTACATAAACTAAGCTAAACAAATTGTTTGAGAATTTGTCTGTGACAGATGTATAGAGGTTTTATGTTTAATATTGGTTGTTGCTTTACCAGTGGGTTTTCTGAATAATAATCTTCTTGTACATATCTGCTGTATCTATATACATATAGTATCTATCCAAGCTACACAGTTCACTGGCTAGTTTTAGCTCTCAAGTAACATCATTACAAACTTTATTTATATTTATGAAGCTTGATAAAGTGATACTGCTCTTTACTTAAGTTTTTTATCTTTCTAAATGCACTGCACAAAATCATGCAGATATTGGCTAGCAGCTTCGGGTAATTTTCACATCAACCATCAGAAAGGAGAAAAAAAAGTGGTCTCATTGATTTTGACCTTGGCATGATTGTTGGTGCCAGATGGGCTGGTTTGAGTATTTCTCGAACAGCTGATCTCCTGGGATTTTCTCTAGAGTATCTAGAGTTGATTTAGAATGGTGCAATAAAGAAAAAAACATCCAGTGAGTGCCAGTTCTGCAGCCAGAAACGGTTTGTTTATGAGAGAGGTCAACTGAGAATGGCCAGACCAGTCCGAGCTGACAGAAAGGCTACAGTAACTCAGATAACCACTCTATACAATTGTGCTGAGCATGTCTGAATGCACAACGCGTCAAACCTCGAGGCAGATGGGCTACAACAGCACAAGACCATGTCAGATTCCACTTCTGTCGGCCAAGAACAGAAAGCTGAGGCTGCAATGGGCACAGGCTCACCAAAACTGGAGCCAGTTGAAGACTGGAAAATCATAGACTGGTCTGATAAATCTTGATTTCTGCTGAGGCACAGAGATGGTAGGCTCAGAGCAGCATGAATACATGGACCCAACCTGCCTTGTGTCAATAGTCCAGGCTAGTGGAGGTGGTGTAATGGTGTGGGGAATGTTTTCTTGGCACACTTTGGGCCCGTTAATACCAATCAATCATCTCTAGAATGCCACAGTATTGAGTATTGTTGCTGATCATAATCATCCCTCCATTGCCACAATTTACAATTTATCTTCTAATGGCTACTTCGAGTATGATAATGCACCATGTCACAAAGCAAAAATTTTCTCAAACTGGTTTCATGAAAATTACAATGAGTTCAATCTTCTTCAGTGGCCTTCCAAGTCCATGTCTGAGATTGGTAACTTCATATTCGATAGTGGAGAGTTAAAAATGCATCTAGGACTACAGAGCACAAAGTGGCACTGACAACACAACTAATGAACAACAGAATAAAAAAAAAGCCTTGTGCTTCAGCCCCCAGTGAAAGTCAGACATGTTTAATTTTGTTCCATTCTAATGCACAGCATTTGTTTCTTTATATGCTGCCAAGAGTCTGAATGGATCACACAAACACTATCATTATGAAGTTTCAGTTATTGAACTTTTATAATGTTCAATGTTTTAATCAATTTAATGAATTTAATCAAAAATTTAAATCTAAGATAAGGCAATACAAATTTTTGCTATATTGAAATCGTATTGAATTTGAATTTTGTGTCATAATTTCACCCCAATAATAACTGAAAGTAACCACATTATAGTAGTACAGATTATATAATTTATAACCAAATGTGCAATATTCTTTTAAAAAATAGATTTTGAATACATCATACAACATATAGCCCACTAAATGGTTCAGAACATCTTTGCAAATGTAAACATACATTTTATACATGGTGAATTAAACCTTTTTAAACACAATTTAAGTAGCACCTCTCTTGTTGTTACTGGGTAAGATATGTTATGTTAAATGCATTATGATAAAATGTTCCTAGCTTCATGTTCTGACTTATAGGATGTTTAAATATTCTCCTTTTATATTTAAGGACTCAGCTAGTATCAACCACAGTTAGAGGAGGAAGTTGTTCAATGACAGGTTGTATTATGTAAAAAAAAATTCCATTCTAAGTGAGAAATGTACTGTTCTCTTGTAAGACTGAAGCCTCTATCTAGAACTGATGGTCACAGACAAATTAATGGAAAACCAACATAAAGTGTTTCAGTAAGATCACCACAAGCCCCAGAACAGTGACGACTGTGTTTTGGTATCGATACTGCAAATCCTTTGAACTGGAGTGATGACCACCGTTCTTCCAAAAGATATTTCCTGAATTGGTGTTTTGATGATGGTGGAAAGTGCTGTCTAACATGGAGGTCGAAAATCTCCGATCATTTTTATCCTCAACAAACCGTTTAGTGACCCCTCGTGCACTGTGGTTGGGGGTGGACAAGTAAGAGACCGCTTCCATCATGATAGAAATGTTTCATCATAGAATAAAGGTGATCAGTCAGAATAACTTTGTATTGATTTGCATTGACTGTTCCCGCTAAGTGGGTAAGTGGATGCAAACCATGCCAGCATCTCCCTCAGCACTGTTTTTATCTTTACTCCACCCGCCTGTACCTTCCTTTGCAGTAATAAATTCAAAAGAGCAGCCACAGAAGCCCTTTTGTGTTTAAACCTATGAAACCTGCATATTTTAAATGAAATGCATCCATATCCACCATTATTTATCTACTTATACCACCAGATTTAGTTTTAGTAATCCCTGAAACATTAACAAAGTTTACCATGATTGCCAATAACAAGTCTTCCTATTGAGATTACTTATCTGAGAAAAGCACGTCAAAGATGTCATTTGGTCTAAAATAGGTAAAATAGTAAAGTGATGATAGAGGGGAAATAGAGAACAAGGAAAATAAGGGGCAATAGTGATAAATTGAGAGTTAGAGTGAAACAGATGGCTTGGGTTAGGTAAAGGTCTAAATTTGCCCTGAGGTGTTGACCCCTGTCTGCTTTGGTGACCTGGCTGTAATTAAACTGTTTGCTTTGAGAGAGTCACCTCTCTCTCTCTCTCTCTCTCTCTCTCTCTCTCAATCAATATATCAAATTCATTTTCTTTTATTTTCAGAACAATTAGGAGACTCAGATTTTTAGATTTAATTTTCAGGTTAGACACTGGATTGGTTTGTTATATTTGAGAACAGTAATATTACATGGAAACAAATACTGCTACCCAGAATCAAAGAGTAGAAACCCATTTAAATTTCAGGTAATATTTATTGCTGATTATAAGTTACCATAAATAATTTGTTTTGCTTCTCTGTTACTAAATTGATACATCTTGATAATTCATTTGACCAAAGTAATGAATCCATCAAACCTTACACTCTATCCTCCCTTCTCTCTCTCTCTCTCTCTCTCTCTCTCTCTCTTTCTCCCCCTTCATATTTAGCACATTAGGCTAATTTATTCAGCAGGAATTAGCCTGTTGGAACCGCAACAATCTGGTACTGTAATTACACAAAACACACAAAAGTGTGGCATAAGTGCTAGGGAGTGAGAGACCAATGTGTGTTTACATGCAGGAACAGCTGGACCCTTAATTCTCAGCAAATAGTGTTTTAACAGTGTTTTACCAACATCTTGTGCTGCCATTTAGTCACTGCTGCCTAGAATGATACTGTAGAACCAGACAATAACAAACAACCTCACTTGAGCACTTAAATCTCTCTATCTTTCTTTACCTGGGATTGCTTTGTACTTAAGTCTCAGCCAATGCTGAGTAATATGTGCATGCAAGTGTGTATGAAAGTCTTTAAAGGTGGTTAATGGGCTTGTATGAACTGTATGTTTCTCTCTCTCTTGCACACACACACACACACACACACACACAAACACCTGACTTAACGCTCCTTGGCTCCCTAGTCATCAGCTCAGTCAACATGAGAATGAGGTGTAAGTGGTGTAATGCAGTCTGGCAGCACACACACACACACACACACACACATAAAGAGAGAGAGAGAATTCTGTGGAATCATCATATGTTCCACATTAATAACTCACATAATGTTCTGCATTTCCTTCCCCTTTTCTATGCAGATTTTTAATTGCTTTTCTTTTTTTCACTCTTTTTTCTCTCAGTCTGCTGCACAAGTCCCTTTGAATGAGCTTTTCCTACAAAGTGCATTAATATAAACCTATTATTTATGGTACAGCCAAAACTGCTGCCATAGACAGTAGTAGACTGTTGTTGTAGAAAAATAATGCAGACAATCTGATTTGAAACTTCAACAGTGCTAAGGTATAAACACATAATAGTCTGTCTCTGTGTCTTTACATCAGAACTTGAGATCTGTTCTACTCTGCAGCAACATCAATAAGTTAGCTGCTGAAAGGTTGTCCTAAAAAGCTTATTGCATTGTATTTCTGCTTCTCAATTACATTCTGATTTAGTGGTTAGAGTACAATTAATTCTCAGTCTGAGAGATCCCAAAAGAGCATCTTTAATGAACCTTTATAACAGAGACCTTCCAACATTTTTCAGGGCATGATGTTATTAACTGCTTGGGGCTGTGGCTCCCTTTTATAAAATAATTATGATCATAGTCTGCCTTTCTTTGCTCCAAAATAGGCCTAGTTTGTGTTATTAGAAAGTAATAGTCTGGTCAAAGGCTGCCTTTAATTTCCCCTGTCATTGAAACCCATTTGTAAACGCAACACTTAATGAGCACCATTTAAAATAATGACAGGGAAATATTAGAACCACTTGTATGTAAAGGTCTGTGTTTTGAAAAAGGGAAGAGACAGAATGCAAAACTGTTGACAACAATAGACAAAAAACATGGTTAAAAGTAAAGTTTGGACAGGTCGCATGTGTTTTGATTTGGTATTCATGGGGAATTGTCTGAAATGTGTCCTCTGAGGTTTATAATTACTTACTGTATTAAGGATTTAATGCAACTTGTGACTAACGGTTCAGTTGAGGCCAAATGGCAATTCTTTTGTCCTGAATAAAGTGCTTTGTTAGGCAGTACAGTCGCGCTGAGAAAATAATAACTTGGCAGCAAAATAATAACTTGCCAAATTTTCTTGGTAGCAGAAAACCTGGAGAACACCCTTGCAGACATGGGCAGAACATGTGATATTCCACACAGACAGTAACCTGAGCTCAGGACTGAACCAGGGACTCTGGAGCTATGAGGTAGCAGCGCTACTTGCTGCACCAATTTGCTGCCCAATTCGCTGTGCACTTGCTGTTTGCTTAAATTCCTTTTACTGAGTGCTCTTATTGCTACCCACGATTCTCAGTGGATATGAGACATAGTGTTTTGCCTGGGGAGAAAACTGTGTGTAGTGAGTATAGCAGAGTTAGCCCTGACATGTGTTCTAAATTCCTCCCAAACCTCTTTCAGCTGTTTGTCACTGCTCTAAGCAGACACAAATAAAAGCAGCAAGCCTCAGAGCAGGACAATTTACTCCTTTAGCGAGCAGAGCCAGAGCACGCCAACCCCTCTGGAGGAAGCTTAGATGGATGGCTGGATCAAACTCCTTTTCTCCTCTTTCTTTTGTTCGCTTGTTTCTTTATTTTCATTTTCCCCTTTTTCTAGTCTCTGCACCCTGTTACTGTGTATCTGTAGGGGCGGGAGCTGTCAAGCTCACTAATAGATTGATTCTATATGTGCAAGAGAAACTGATGGTTTCTCTGGTGTACTCTTAATACTGATGGAATAGATAAGAAACAGAAGAATAAAGAAGAGGGGTGAAAAGAAGGTATAAATTAACCAAGGAAAGGGCATCATATGAGCATGAGGATGCATGAGTAAAGAAAAGAGAAGGAAAGGAGAAGTGTCATAAAAGGATGTAGTTTTGAAATAACTGATGAGAAAAGAAAAAAGAAAAAAATATGCTCAGTGGTGAGGAGTGAGGAATAACATGCAGCCAGTTAGAAGAGCCCGTATTTAAAGTGAGAAGAGACATATCAGTGAATGCACGAAATTTTGTTTTTGGTTTCAGCCTTTACATGTGAAAAACTCAAAGACACAAGAGCTCATTTAGGTCCAACTCTCTACAGATGATTTTGATCTTATTGAATTTGACTGTCTCAGGGCCTCTGGAAATAAGCACTGCGCATCTGCAGTAAGTGTGAAGAAATAAGCAGTGCTGCATCCAGGCGAATGTCATATGAAATAAGAACAGAAGTGGCCCTTATGAGGGTTGAGGAATGAGGGAAAGCAGGCCTTAATGAGTGAGAGGAGACCATGAGGAAATGCATTGCTGAGTGTGGCAGTGGCTGTAGGACAGGGTTTGAACAATAGATACACATATTACAGACCTATATCACTTTTCCACTGCACACTACAGCAAATCAGAGGAACAAAAGTAAAATTATTTTGCTATTTACATTGCCACGTTACAAGTGGTTACTTGAGTGAGTCATTTACATTAGAAAAAAAAAATACGGCACAGCTATTCTCAGTAGAGAATACACACACCTGTACAAAAGTTACATAGACAAACACTAGGCCTCCTCGCCCAACATCAGTACCTGACCTCACTAATGCTGATCCCCATAGCCACACTCCAAAATGCAGTGGAAAGCATTCCCAGAGGAGTGCAGGATAACAGCAAATTGGGACTAAATCTGGAATGGGATGTTCAAAAAGCATATGCTGTATGAATGTTATGGTCAGATGTCCGCAAACCTTTGGCCATATAGTGTATGTGGCACCCCTCTTCCCCCCTTTAAGGGACCAAAAGTAATTGAACAAACTAACAATCATAAATTAAATTGTCATTTTTAATTGTAAATAACTGCCTGAAGTCTGGAACCCACAGACATCACCAGACATTAGGTTTCTTCCCTGGTGATGCACTGTCAGGCCTTTACTGCAGCTGTCTTAGGTTCCTGCTTGTTCTTGGGGCATTTTGCCTTCAGTTTTGTTTTCAGAATTGAAAAGAAGTGAACCAGTTCCATTGCCAGCCATACATGCCAGACATGTGTTGTAGGCATCAGCAAATTGTCCACCGTGTGTGACTGGGAGTGTGTGTGATTGTGCCCTGTGATGGGTTGGCACCCCATCCAGGGTGTCCCCCACCTGGTGCCCCGAGTTCCCTGGGATAGGCTTCAGACTCCCCTGCGACCCTGTGTAGGATAAGCAGTACAGAAAATAAATGGATGGATGAAAGTAGACATTCAGGGCATTAAGAATTTGCAATTCATATTGATTTCATATGTATTTCTGTTTTTTCATTGCCTAAGGTTTAAATGTTATAATTTTATTGTGGCAGTTGTATACAGTGTTTGACTATCAAAAAACCTTCAGTTGTGCTGTCCGTTTTATCTCTGTACCAATGTTATTGTGGAGAGGTGTGAATTGTTTGCCGAAAAGGAGGCTCACACCCCTCCCCCTCACCCTTTTCCCCCCAGCAGCTAAACACAGCTAAACCCAACTGTCCTAACTAATCTTATAACAGACTTTCGGCGATAAAATAAGTTTTTTATACTGATTGAAAATGTCTGATGAGTCGATTTCCATTCTGTAGGCGGAATGGAACACCAGTTTACTGCAAGAAAGGGTTAAAGCTGAAAATCTGCACTTTGCGGTCATATTCATTATTTAATCTCACCTCCAATATACTGTGGTAGGCAGCTGAAATCACAATAACGATGTCAATGTCAAAATATTTATGGATATGACTGTAGAGTTCTAATATGTACACTATATGGCCAAAAGTTTGTGGACACCTGCCCATCACACCCATAAGTTGGAAACACAGTTATATAAAATGTAACAGCAGTGGGCGACTAAATTTGGAATGTGTTATTCAAAAAGCACATCTGGGTGTGATGGTCGGGTGTCCACAAACTTTTGTACACATAGTGTATATCTATGTATAACTAATGCATTAAGCCTTGTGTTAAATGGGAACATGGAACAATCTTCCCAAAGGTACTAAGTCAGTCAGAGATTCACAGAATGGTATTTGGCTGAAGTTTGCAGATTGCCATGTTGAATGTGTGTTTGTGAATTAGGATTTATGATACTATGTGATTTGCTAAGAATTGGACTCTGATACATGTTTACTCCTTCAGCGCCGACTCAGTTCTTCCCTGGATTCCACCCACCTGTGCCAATCGATGACAGACACACACAGGGACGTTACATCTATGATCCCTCTCCAGTGCCACCGCTTCATGTGTGAGTGACAATAAGACACACAGATCAACACTACAGAATCTATCAGGGCTCTTATTAACACCACTTATTTATATGTGATGCTCTACACACGGGTTCTGCTAACTTTGGTACACTTAGGTAGCCGCAACTCCTGTATAAGTATCTTGCCAGCTCACTGACTCTCTACTGATATCACTTGCTCACTGAGTATCAGCACTTGCATTTAATGGCTTTTACTCGCCTGACATAGAATCAAACTTTTGAACACTGTGAAAATAATGAAATTTTCAGAGAAAGGTATAGTCATTGGGTTAAAAATATTTCTGAGGATCACTGGTAATTAATCAGTCTTTAGGTTTGCTGACAGCATTTCTCAGCCTTCACTGAACCATATTTAACTACGTCAATTCCAAGTTCCAAGCACAAAGGTCTGTTTTTGTTGCAACACTTTTTCAGCATCCCCCTACATGTCATAGTAATTGGCAGTGGTAGTAACATGCGCTTTTCATGTGAAAGTACTTTTTGTCCATGATGAGTGACAATAATAAACTCTGGCATGCCTTACTGTGTGTCATAATTGATGAAAATAAATTTCTATGAAAATATACTTTATAATTAAAAATGCAATGGGCAGATTAGCTGCTTACTGAAATAAGAAAAACAAACATACATGTACACACACACACAAACACACATTTACGCACTCATTCACACCTAGTAATTTTAACATTTGCGAATTCATAAGCGAATATTACCACTATATCACCATATATACACACACAGCCATGATACGGGTCAACCATCACTAATCCTTGTACTGTGTGACAAACCCAATCAAACTAATCCCAAATGCATCCCTTCCTAATAATACACACAAATTAATTATCAGTTGTGGTTTGTGCTTTAGATACAAAGAGGTCATGATTACAGTGTGACTAATCTACCAGTATTTCAGATTTAGGCAGTGTTTTGTGTGTCTCTGCATGCACGTATATGTGTGTAGTGTGTATTAGGAGGTGTGTGAGCCGTGCCTCCCTGGGAGTTAAGATGCTTCTCTGTGGTGAGATCATCTGTCTTTTTTGGTATCAGAAATCAAAGGACAGGAGAAACACGCCCAGCAACATGTCAATATGTGTCATAAAACACACAAATGAGCACTGCAGACGGCAGTACATTAGTGTAACTCCTCAAACTGTACTGGTCAAGTAGTATCAGAACATGCAGAGCACTCATCTTCCTACAACATGCGTTCAGCAAGACTATCTTATTCAGCTGCTGTAAATTATTGTCTTTCCTGATTGAAAATAATTACAGAAGTTTAGAGAACAGATTATGCATATGCATGGTCCCATGGGTGGTACAGGCTGGTAGCTGCCAAATTGAAATAAGCTTTGCTAGCCCAGTTGCCACCCCCAATTCTAATGTCAAATGACATCTATGACAGGACTATTAGGCCTTTCTTTTGCAAGCTGTTTAGACTTAATAGATCATATTTAATTCATATACAGTAATTATTCATCTTACATTTTTATATAAGTTTTATGCTTGCTGCATTAGTGTTTCAGTAGAAAAAAAGAAAAACAAGTTCCAAATATGATTTTTAATAATATTTCAAAATTTTGTATTTTGTTAAGTAATGGCCTCCATTTCTGATTAAAAAAAACCCTTCATCAGGCTGTCTGGGATTTTACCTGCAGATTTCTGCAGAGACAGAACAATAGAAGCCGGATACCTGCAACATCCTAACAGCCTAGAAACCTGCACAACAATGTACCTAAAGAATATAGTTTTAAATGTAAATGCTAATTTGGTTTATTTTTTACTGCTTATTTTATTGTTTGGTGATCAGCATAGTAATTATTTTGACACTTGGAAACTTTTCATTTTATTATTACTTCACTTTATAGAATTTCTTCAGCTTTTGCACAGTATTATTACACAGTATCTTTGTAGTGCTCTACATATTTTGATGTACAAATATGAAGCTCTATAATACATAATAATGTAAGCAGTCAGATATTTTGCAAATAGAACCTTGTCCTATGTAAGGAATAAAACATGATGAGGCATGCTGACACTTGATTACTAATTGCATGCACCTGTACACAATCGCCACACCCGATATAAAGGCCTCACAAACAATTACTCACTGTGAAGTAACGCTCAGTGTGTCTCTGCCCGAGCTTACCAAGCCGTGGTTTCTTGTGTATTATTATTCTGGTTCTGACATTGTTTGCTTCTCGGGATTTTGGATTTTGCCTCATTGTTGTTGTTTGCTGATCGGCTGACCTCTGCCAGGTTTTGGATTTGTTTGCCAGTTTCTTCATTAAACTTCAAACTGCACTTGCATATGTTTCAGCCTACCTTACCTGAAAAACATCACATCTAAGATTCTTATTTCTCTTATACCACAAATATTCCCCAACTACTACATTTTTATTCATTAAAGACACTTTTTATTTGTCTGTAAGTACTTTTAATTTTGTGGAGGCTTTCAACATTTTTAAAATCTGTTTATGTGAAGTGTCCCTTTGTAATTTGATACCATAGAAACAATAAGGTATTGAAACAAGCACATTAATATAAACCTTGCCGCCAAACAATTGTCAGAGCTGCTGTTATAGAAAATTATTCAATACCTTCTGACTAGTCAGAATCAGCATACAACAGTGCTGTAGTATAAATATAATTAGGCCAGGAAAACAATGTTTTTTTCGAGCTTGTGATCTGTCCAGAGAACCATTTCCTTATCCGTTGGTGTTCTGGGGCTTGCATCACAAAAGCATGTTTTGGTACCAGAGGAATATAATAAAGAACAGCAAACTGTTGAACATAGTGCCTGCCATTTTGAAAACCTGTGTGCACAAAAGTGACATATGGAATTGCACAACTGATCCACAGCTTGGAAGGAATTCTTCTATGTGAAAGCAAACCTGCGATTAAGAGCCCCACCCCCAAACATGCCAAGAATTGTATGTGGACATGAGTATTCGGGCCAAGTGTGAAAAAATCTTAAGTGGATTCTGGTCCTTTAATGAACTTTTTAGAATTTCTGTTTCATTGTTTTAGTGTTGGCTTAAAGACTTATGATTTTTCTGTGCATCTGTGTGTTCTTGATTTATCTGTGCTCAGCTGAACAGAGGGAAGTGATCTACACTGTATGGGCTACAAATTGGTTGGGGCAGCTACTTGGACCATGTTATGTTTAATATTCTTTATCATTATACTCTCTACTCTATTCTCTCTCTCTCTGTCTTTATCTCTCTTTCCTACCCATATTCTAGAGTCATATCTCTTCAATGCAGTAATGCTGTTAAGAGTAATGAATTTTTTATGTCATCTCCACACTCTCACCCCATGGGCTAAAGAGCAGTGTGAAAAGAGACACAGAGAGAAAGAGAGAGAGCAAGAGAAAGAAAGGCGCTAGGGATATGATTGATGTCCCGTGTCAATGCAAACAAAATAGCAAATATAATTTAGCATTTAGCTTATGTGGAGATAATGGGCCAACACATGGCTCAAACAAGACTCAGACACACAATTCGCCATGCTTTATCAAGCAGCAGGGAGGAGAGAGTCACAGAACAGGTTAGAGAGAGAGAGAGAGGGGGAGCACTGGAGATGGAGCAGGTGAATTAAATTAAAGGTGAAGTTTTGCACCTTTCTTATTTTATCTGCAGTGCGTGCTTGACTTGCCACACCTGTATTTAAGTGGTCAAACGGTACCTGCTTAATAGTGTATGTGATATACTTCAGCCTTTATTCATAAGGAGAAAATGAATATATGGCAGAGAATGTTGATCGCATCCTTTATTGTTAATATTATATGTTGATATATTGCATATTACTCAGAGAGAAGTAGTGGGTTGAATATAGTTACCGTATCTGTTAACAGAGGAAAAATGTAATATCAAGCTATAATGCTTAAAAACTCTTATTCAATCTTGGGTGCACAGTTCAAAGCATACACTTTAAATAGTTATATCTAGAACCCTGAAGTGTTCTTGGGTGTGTTCCTTTGGTGAAACAAAGGCCCTACATAGAATGGAAGGAGCTCTCACACTGAAGATAAAAAGTCTGGTACACCACAATCCCTTTTTCTCTTCATTTTCCTCTCAATTCCCTGGGCTGCATCAAGTCCCTACAATGGCCTGTCTAGCCCTGCAGAAGGCCAGCGCCACTGCCTGTCATAATGGCTCAGCCGCAAGGACGTAGTTTTCACTCTTTATTCTTCTGACTCCATAGAGGAGGTTGTCATCGCTCTATCTGCTTCTAACTCTGCTGAGGATGTCTTCACTCCAGAGGACTTTGTTGTTACTTTGCTCTCCTCCTGACTCTACAGAGAACTCTGCCTCATGCCACCAGCAAGGTGGTCTTTGCTCCTTACTTTACTTTTGCTTAGGAAATTGCTCCTCCTCGGCAATTTATTAAGCAGCTTGTGAATGTTCTGCCAAGGGGTCCAGGACCTTCTCTGTTGTCACTTTGGGAGGTGTGCCTTAAAAATACAATGAACATTTTTATGCAGTTTGCCACAAATGCTGTCTTGCTAGCCTACAAAGCATGTAAACTTTTTGTCACCTTTTTGATTCACCTCTTGTGTAAAAACAAAAATGTTAGAAAGCTAGTAATACATTGGTAGCTAAATGCAGGTTTTAAAATGGTGATTAAGAGAGTTGGTCATTCCATGAAGCTACTGTTTGACCAATAAGTGAGGTGCAGTATGGCTGTATCATCTGCCCTAATACTTCCTGGTCTGTACCTATGCTGCATTCGACTTACCATGGAGGTGATAAGTCAGAGCACTAAAATACATCGTTTTTGACCTCTGTGCATTTGAGTTACAAAGTGAGGACAAAATATGGATGCCTCCATGTTTGTCTTTTTTTAACAACAAGCTAGACAGTTAACTGTGATGAGTGATGTATACTTTCGTAATCAGAACAGCAAATTATATAGTCAGGGTTACAGATTTAACAAATATATGTCTGTATGTTTATTGATCTAAAGCATATACTTGTATATACAGTATAACTCAAGGAGTGCTACTTTGTTTATTGTTGATGCTGTGAGCAGCCATGCTGATTTGACGTAACTTACATAACTTGGTGTTGATGAGACCAACCAGTGATCCAGTGTAGGGTTCTGAGTTAAGGGAGCATTTTCTTTGGTTTTCCCTGGTTTGAGGCTGGGAATTAGGAGTTATGACATTACCCTTGAGCAGTAATTACCTCAGTGGTTTGAGAAAAGTTCATTGGTTACAGCCCTGTATGGCTATATCTTTCACAACTCATTTCTGCATCAGCACGTTACAGAAGAATGATAGACAACGAGGCACAGAATCATCAGAGAAATGCAAAACTACAGCTGAACATGTCAAGGCTCCTCTGACTTGATCCACTTTCTGGTGGTGTGCCAGAGCGAGAATGCTAATCGTACACAGATTTCTCTTTTGTTTGAATGGATGAAGATGGAAGAGCAGAGCTCAGAAAGGGAGATTTGCTGGAAATGTTCCTCTGACTGGAAGATGCTTTATGATAATCCCAGAAGCTATATACAGTCCCCTCCAAAACTATTGGAACCAGTGAGAACAAAAGATGAATATGAGATGATAGGTCAGAATTTCAGCTTTCATTTCTTGATATTTACATCTAGATGTGTTAACATATTACATGGCATCTTTGTTTGAACCCACCCATTTTTCAAGTGGTCCGAAATATTGGAAAATGTGATTGAGGTGTTTCTTGTTGCCCAGGTGTGCCCTGTTAGATTGATTTTTTTACACAGTTAATAGCTCTGAATGTCTCCTCTTGGTTTGAACTCTGGGTTTTGCCTGTGAAGGCTGCATTTGTTGTTAAAATGGATAAACCAACATGAAGACCAGAGAGCTGCCTATGGGAGAAAAGTAAGTCATTTTGAAGCTGAGACAAGAGGGAAAATTGATCATAATTGGTCATAACTAGTACACCAAGGTAATTGGTCAAGCATGGTGGAGGTAGTGTCATGGCTTGGTTTTGCATGGCTGCTTTTAGAATGGGCTCACTAATCTTTATTGAGGATGTAAGTCATGATGGTAGCAGCAGAATGAATTCATAAGTCTACAGAAACAGTCTATCTGCCAGTTTATATAGATGATGAATTACAGCCATTTTCAGGGTCTCAGAGGTATTTGGACAAAGTGACATAATTGTAAATATAACCATAATTTTAATACTTGGATGAAAATCCTTTGCATCCATCTGCCTCATGTCTGGAGCCCATGTTCTCCCTGGAGATGCTTTGCCAGGCCTTCACTGCAGCCACCTTCAGTTGCTGCTTGTTTGTGGGTCTTTCTGCCTTCA